>VZTO01000069.1:40435-57820 GCA_013400615.1 Syrrhaptes paradoxus
CCACAAGAGCCTTGTGCTCAGAGCCGGCAGCTGCATTTCCTCATCGAGATTCAATCCCTGCAAGAGGTGGGGCTTTTTCTGTGCTTCTAATAAAACTGAAATCCATGAAACTTTCTTTTCCCATGACCGGTCAGTGTGATTTTCCACCAGAAAAGGATGAAAGTGGGACATGGTGACTGAGGAACATCATGCTTTGAAAAAGCAGAGGAACCTGCAGAGCAAAGAGTTTTGGGGTTGGGTTTTTCTCTCCCCCACCCCCTTAATCTGAAACACAAGGCAGCCGTGCAAAGTCATCGATATCCTACGATAGGCGCGTGTGGGCTCTGCGACCTTGCTGAGTTCATCCTGGCTGGCTCTTGCTGCGGCTGCAGAGACGTGCTGGCTGCTGAGACGAGCCCTGAGGTTTTGCTCTGCAGCAGTTTCGGGGGTTCTGGTGCGCTGGATCCAACGAAGAGCTGGGCACGGGCACAGGCTGCCGAGCATCGACTGGAGCCTGGTCCCACAGCCCCCATCACCCGTATTGCCTTTCATCTCACTGCCGTCCCTCCCTGCCCCACAAACACCACCTTTTTTTTTTTTAATTACCTAATTAACATAATTGCACAAAGCTCAGAGCAACTGTTCTCGACCTGGACTTGGCTTGCCATTCTCTGCTTCTGTTCCAGGTCTGAAGAAGGCTTTGTTTCCGTGAAACCTCTCTTGCATTTTCCAGCTATACCAGTTGGTCAGGTAACAGTTATTACCTCTCCCTACACACCTTTCTTCCTCTGCCAGGATCGCTGCTGAGTGTGTGTGAGTTCCCTCTGGGGATAGCATGCGCGGCAAGATCCCAGGACGCTGCCTCGGCACGGCTCCCACTCGGGCAGAGAGCTCGGAGGGGCAAGATCGCAGCCGAAACCTTTTGCCTCCAGTGGTGGGGCTGGTTGGGCCGTGGCAGCGTCCTGGGATCTCACCACGCGTGATCGCCCATCACCTCCGAGAACAGCATCGCTTGGGTTGGCTGAGATGGAGACTGGCTGCGCCTGCCCGGAGCCTGTCCCGAGCTGCACAGGGGGAGCACAAGGGGTCAGTGAATTCTGACCCCGTGCTAGGCTGTGGCTGCTCTGTTGAATTAAGCTTGGAAAGGAAAAAATGGGTGAAAAAGGCTCTGTGTGCCGTGCAACTGCTCCGGTCATGCGGGGGGTGGTCCTGGCCCCAGTTAGCAGGATGCTGGTGGGGATGGATGAGGCTTTGAGCAACCTGGTCTAGTGGAGCGTGTCCCTGCCCATGGCAGAGGGGTTGGAACTTGATGATCTTTAAGGTCCTTTCCAACCCAAACCATTCTATGATTCTATGGAGGGTCCGGTGGAAAGACTCTGAGTATCTGTCCTTGCTAAGGGTGCAAATATGTATTTTCCAGCTGACAGCCACCTCTGATCTAACCCCTTTCCCTTTTTGGGAAAAGTTTTCATATTGAGCCTTAAATTCTCTGTGAAGGAGCTGCTGGGTGTTGTGGCAGCCCGAGTGCTAACGACCACGCTAGAAATGAGCGTCCCCATCAGTCACCGTCGGCCCTAACCCTCTGTGCCCAGGGACCAAAGTGAGCGGTTCAACTTAGTATCCCTGAACTGGCCAAAGGAGGGGGTGTGATGGCCAGAGCAATGCCAGCTTGGAGCCCAAAGCCAAACCCACCTCCCTGCCACAGCTCCCCCTCACTTGCACTGCTGGCCACCGACCTACCCGACTGCTGCAGAAGGTCCTGCAAGAGCCGGCTGCGTGGGGCCACTTTGCTGTCCCCAAAGAAGTGCAATGTTTTCCTGGGAAGGCTGAGCTCTGATGGAGACCACGCACTTTTTGATGCTGTTTCCTTCCATCCCCGGTGCCGGTCTGGGAAGCTGCACTTTGCTCCATGTTTACAGCATTTTTTGTACTTTACGAGCTCACGACACAGGGTGTGCTGCAAATCACCCACGGTGGGGCACAGGTCTGAAGCCACGGATGCTGCGATTCCCCTGGGGACATTGACAAGGTGGGGGCTGAGCCCCAGCGTCTCCCGCAGTGCAACCCAGCAGAAGACCCAGTTTGGTGTGAATTCCCACCAGTTCTCCCCTCCAGCCCTGCTCTGGGGACGAGCCGGCACATTCCCAGCTGCTTGCGCTCAGCCAGCTGCAGTCTGGGGGGCTGTGATGGAGAAGGTGACAGGACTGGTGAGGAAACATGAGCTGTTTGGCCCGAAAAATTGATTCACCTCATGCTGTCCTAAAACATTGTTCGAATAAAGCCTCGAACTGGAGCTGCCTCAAGTCCCACAGCTCTGGTGCCTGTGATGGGGCAGCTGGTGGGAGAGCTGGTGCCCGGGGGAGCAAGCTGGGAAGGGTTTTCCGGAGCAGGAGGGTTGGGGGAGCAGGCAGACAGACATCTCTGCACCGAGACCCGAGCCTTGCTGCGTGGGAGGCTGGTGCACCACTGGAGCCTGGCGAGAGCTGCCGTGCGTGGGAGAGGAGAGGGGGCCGTGCACGGGGCCAGGGGGTCTCAGCAGAGCTGGTGGGACCAGGGACTCCAGGGAGCAGCCTGGGGGGCTGGAAGAGATGAACCCGAAGCTGGTCTGATCCCAGGGCATGCTGCTGGCCTGAGCACCCACACAGGGACACTGCAGGGTGGCAGGAAAGGACCCGGGTGTCTTCCCCACCAGGCTATGGACCAGCACCTGCCCCTGGCCAGCACCCCCACAGTGATGAGCCCGCGCGGCGCTCTGCCCAGGAGACCGTCCTTTAATTCACATGCAGCCGCGCAGGTACATCTCAGGCTGCACCCACCGGAGGATGGGGGAGTGGGAGGACCAGCAGCCGTCTCCGGGGCCTCTCTGCAGTGGTGGGAGGGGTGGGGTGGCCAGTGGCCCCTTGGAGACAGCGTGGCCCGTGCAGGTGATACCAGGGAGCCGCGGTGCCAGGGCCGTGCAGGAGCAGGGTTGATGGCAGTGCTGAAAGAAAGAAGCTCAGATCTTCTTCCCACAGAGTTATCCAGGTGTTTCAGCTCAGCGGTGAATTCAGGGTAAGAGTGTAAAGAGCACAGAGGGGCAGCAAGGGAAAGGGAGGCAGGCAGCAGGGGTGGGAAAACTCTTCTTCCTGATGCTCCTGTGGGAAAGAAAGAGAGCAGTGGGGCAGAAGAGGGGTTTTAGTGCTGCTTTCAGTAGCCCGAAGTTGGTGCCAGCGATGCCCATGCTGTGCAGAATGATTGCGGCGTGGGCAGCAGACCCCATAGCACCGGGGAGGACAAGCTGGGAGAGGAGGAGAGCTGCTGGCGGGGGCTGCATGGGGGGACGTGCGGGACAGGCACCCGTCCCAAGTGTGGGTGGGAGATGGGGCACACGATGCCTTTTTCTGCAATGAGTTGGAGCAGCTTCTGTGTTTGCCCGGCCACAAGCGCAGATCAGGGATGCTGCAGAGAGCACGGGGCATTGCAGTGGGAGGAGGACTGGTCCCCTACCTCTCACTGGCCCGTGGGGGACTTGGCAGCGTCGAACATCTTCTTTCGCCCCTCCATCCCTGACATGGCCTCCACGTTCTTGCGCCAGTCGCCCACTTCCACGGGGCGCTCCTGCCGGGAGGGACGGGGACGGGGGTTGCAATGGCTGTGTGACAGGGTGACCAGCAGCCCCACGCTGTCCCACCCCATTGCACAGAGCCCTCGGCACACAGGCAGCACTTGGCCCTGGCACACCCTGTTGCAAACACCCCCTCCCTCAGAGACAGCTCTGACGTGTGTCCCTGCACGTGAAGCCAACCGGGAAGATGGCAAAGAGCAGCCTGGTCTCTGCGGGGAGGTCCGGATTCATGTGGCTACCTCTCCAAAGCCTGGCTAAGTTGTATTAATGCACTAGAAGGCTCAAAAAATCCCAGAAAATTTCTTTAGGAGGAAGAAACCAGCACATGGGGCTTACTCCGGATTTACACCAGGGCAAACACAAGCAAAAACGCTTTCTGCAAAACTCTTCCCCACCTCCTCTGAGCTTTTGGAGGGGACTGGGATTGCTGGGGTGACGGTGAGAGCCTGGCAGACGCTTCCAGCACAGAAAGGGGAGATGACGGCAGCGCTGGGAGCATGCCCAGGTGTCTGCTGTGCCAGCCCACAAGCATTCATAGATTACAAGCCGTGCCCCAAAATCATCTCACGACATCTAAAATAAACTCAGATCTATTCACCACCTGGCGTTGAGGACTGTAAACACAGTTTTCTACCCAAAGGACTGAAAATGTGCTATACTAGCAACAAGAGGAAAAAAAAAAAGGAAAAAATAATTGAAAATTGCTCTCCTACAACCTGCTGAGCTGGGACCAAAAGGCAAAACTCCTTTGGGAAGAGGCCCTAGGAAAGCAGCACAACTCTTGCTGTTGGGGTGCCTGTCCCAGGCAGGTTTGGGCATCACTCTCTGTCTCTGGTATCGAGACTTTCCCCTCTCGCATTGTGCAGAGCCGGTGTGAACTTGGGCATTTATCTCAGGCCAAGCGTGCTTGCTGGGCTTGCTCTGTCTTATCTAATCTGGGGCTGGGAGTTTCTTGGGGTTTTCTGGGTGTGATTACACTGAACGGGAGCTCTCCTGGTTCCTTGGAAAACCAAAGACCAAACTCTCTGCAAGTGCAGCTCAACAAGGGGGGCCCAGCTAAAAGACCCCCACATGCTCTGGGAGGGAAGAGCATCACGGACGCAGCCATAAATCTCACTTGTTACCATCCACCAGGTCAAGCTTCTACCATGTGGTCCTACAACATCCTGCAATGGGCAGTGCCCCACAAGGAATGCCCCATGCTACTTCTGAGGCTTACAAGGGATGAGCACAACCCACACAGGCTTCACAGGGGGCTTGGAGAAGGACAAGGGCATCCCTAGGAGGTGTCTCGCTCTCTGGCCTCTAGAAGAGTCACCCACCTTCTCCGTGTCCTCCTTCTTGACAGACTTCAGGTTGGCTCTGAGATCCATGGACACCTTGTGCTTGGAGCCCAGCAGAGCCCGCAGCATGGCATCGGCGGAGACGCGGACTCGCCGCAGCGGGGGTCGCTTGAACTTTCCTCGGAGGTCAAGAACTTTGATTTTCAGATCTTTAATCTGCAGGTTGAGGAAATGAGGAAGCAGGGGAGGTCATTGCACGGCTGTCTCGCACAAAAAGGTTGGAGCCCCAGAGGGGTCTGTGCCTCTCCTGCAGCTGTGAGGACCATCCCCACCGTGGGACTGTCCACCTGAGCACAAAGCTGTTGACATTGCCTTGTCCCAGCCTGCTCAGATGGCTCAGTTGTACCATGAGAAGGAGCTCTCAGACCCACAAGGGATGACCAGGAGAGCAAGGAGGTTGCCTGCAGACCCAGTGGACAGCTTGAATTCCCTGAGGCAGCGATGAACCTTGTCCTGAGGGATGCCTTGCAGAGCAGACACTAACCCTTAGACAACCCTGGTGCATGTCCCACATCCAAGCTCAGCCCAGCCCATGACAGACCCCCATCGAGGCCAAGGATACCACCTGGGAGGGGGTTAATGTAGAAGCAAAAACCCATCCTGCCTCCTACCTCCCGAGTGTTATGGTTGCATTTTGCTTCAATGTCGTATCTCTCTTCATCCACAATTTCAACCTTCTCATGCAACTCCCTGCACAGGTCCTGGGGGCCAAAGCACAACAGGAGAGCGGTGAGCGATGCTTCTCCATGCTCCCAAGTAGTTCCCTCCACCCTTGGACCTGACAAATACCTGGAGCTGGCTCAAGGAAAGCCCACTGGTGTGCAGCGGTGTGACCCGCTCAGACAGGTATCTTTCCTTCTCTGCCTGCTTGTCCACAATCTCCTGATCCCACTCCTCCTTCGCTTTTGCCAGCATCAAACTCTATGAGCACAAGTAAATGGCAGAGGTGTGAACAGACAGGCTCCTCCGTCCCCCCTGAGCCTCCTCACACAACGTGTGCAGGGTGGGACAGTCCCGTCTGCCTCCCAAACCTCCTCCCTGATGTGGCTGTCCTCCCAAAAATCACAACACACATCAAAAAGTCCCTACACCTTTTGTGCGGTGACCCTGAAGGCAGGGGGAGCAGCACGGCCAGAGATGCCGTGGGGCTGTGGTGGCGGTGGTCCTGAAGGATGCTGATGTCGGCAGTTTCGTTGCATGGGTTTGCTCTGCTGTGGCAGTAAATGATTTTCCCAAGCCACCACCTGGGGAGCTCCCAAGCTTGTGCAACAGAGCCGCTGGTGCACAAACACAAGGTCTGTGGCTTTTGAGCAGAAGGCGTCTCAGTTTTTCCCCATCTTAGCAAAGTGGAGGTGAGGGGAGGTTTGTTTGGTGTAGGGACCACAAAGCCCACATGAGTGAGGATTTCTGAGAAGAGGCGGGACGGGAGCTGCTCATACTTCTGCCGTTCCTCTTTGCTGTCCCACCAACCACATACTCCAACCCCGGCTCCTTTTCCCCAGCAAGACGAACCCCAGGGAGTTTCCAGCCCTCAGGACTCACCTTCAACAAGAGTTTGCGTGAGGCTGTGATCTTGGATTTTCTCTAGGGGAAAAGGGAGGGGGGGGGAAAAAACAAAACCCTTTGAAAACAAACTCACAGCAAAAGCAGAGAAGCATCAAGATCACTCCCGAAAGGAAAAGCACTTACCTCCCTGCCGGCAGGCGTGCGTTCAGGAAGGAGCAATAAGGAACAAGAAAAGAGAACAGGGCATCAGTGAAGAAGAGTCAAGAAGAGGTGACAGTGAAGAAAAGCACCTCGTGTGATTGCGGCTTTATTTCCCTATCTAATAGTTGCCACCTGCAAGTGAGCCAGGTCTGAGGGGACAGTGCTCTCTGGAAATGCAGCAGGGGCTCAGGGCCACTGCTCAGAAAGCCAAAATGCCTCCAAAAGGGACACACGAGCTGTCACAGTGCCCATAGTGCCAGCCCCAGCTCGGTCCCTGCACTTGGGGCCACAGCACCCTCCTCCACAGGCTCCCCGCACAGCCAGGGCTGGCAGGCAGGGTGCCTGGGTCCCATTCAGGTTTCCAGGACTGGGGCATCTCTGTGTCACTGCTTGATGAAAGCCTTGCAGGGAGTTTTCTCCCTTCTGTTCATGCCAGGGAACGTGTTATATTTGTATAACGTACTACCAAGAGTCTCGTGGCAAAGAAAAGTGGTGCTCCCCAACTTGGATCCCTATTTCGGGATCTAGGAAAGCTCCAAGGTTCGAATCAGGGCATTGAAGTGGCTAACAAGTTTTATTTAAAGATAGTTTTTGCAAGGGGAATGGCACAGAGGATGCGCTGGTCTCCCAGCTGAACCCCCACGATAACGGACAAGCTCAGCCGGCACGAGCAGCCCAGCAGCCAGGCGAGGATTTAGCAAAATCGGAGGGAACCTGGCGCTACTTACGGCTCTGGCCTCTTTCCGTTGCGCTGTTTGCCTGCAAGAAAAAGGGAAAGAAGCTGAAACAAAGGAGCAAATCCCAAATCCACCCAAACCCAGAGAGCAGCGGCGGGATGCTCCTGAGGTCCGGTGCTGCCCCGTGCTGTCGGCAGAGGGAAGCGACTCCGCAGCTTCACCATCCTGCTGTGAAACACCGAGATGAACCACCGAGCTCCGAGGAAAACTTATTCCAGGCAAGCTCCAACCTGCCTCCAGCCGGCCCCGCAGGATTCGGGCTCCTGCTCCTCGGGGGTTTTCCCAAGCACCGAGCTGCTCCCCCGCCGGCTGCGTCACCCACCCCAGCTCGGGGCAAGGGGCTGGTGGCAAGCCTGGGAGAAACGAGGTGCCCTGGGGACCCCCTGCACCCGTCCCATGGGCAATGCAAGGACAGCGGAGCCGAAAACCCATCTCAGGAGTGACGGAGCAAGGGGCAATGAGTTACAGCCGAGAGGCTGAGCAGATTCCTTTAGCATCCGCATCCCTGGTGAAATATTCAGGGCTTCATATTTTAAATTTGCTTGGTAATCCTATGCCCTAGCAGCTGCTTCTAATGCGCTGCCTCGCTAGCTTCCCCGGCGCTGCCTCTAACGCTTCCTGCTCTTGCCACAACGCCGAGCACCATGTAAACCTGAGCAATAGGAAAATGTGTGGAAAAACGCCAATAAGTTTATTTTTTTTCTCTTTCCAACCAGGAGTAACAAACTGATGCCACATTTCAGAAAGAAACGGCATTTTCTGGTGGTGGGTTTAGTCCTTTTCCTTAGAACTGAAATGGCGAAGCTGGGAATTTTTTGCCTTGATCTCTTTGCATCCCCCTAGATTTGGAAACTGTTTTAAACCCCAAAGATTTCAGCTGAGGGAAAGAAAAAAGAACAATTCTGGTCTCAAACAGCGGCTCCCAGGTGTGTGTGGAGCCCGTACTGAGCAAACCGCTGTGCAGCTCCTGCCTCCGTCCACTCATCCCTGTCCCCTCCCCATGCCCCCCAGAGCCAGGGCCTGAAGGAATGGACCTTGTGGGGGGGAAACGACATAAAAACCCAGCAGGAATCGTCTCCCCCAGAGCCTGCCAGATCCCTGGATTTACAAGGAAAAACCCCAAGAACAGGATTTTTTTCCTCCCCAAAGCCACATCAGTCAGATGCAGCCAGAGCCGCCGATTTCCTGCCTTTTGGGAGGTTTTTGGTGACAAACGTCCCAGAGAACACGCGGGGAAGGCGGCTCCTCTTGCCTGACACTGGTGCATTGAGTGGGTCAGGTCCCAGCCGCTCCCCCCGAATTTATCTGGAGGGAGGCAGAAGAGCCTTTGTCCCTCTGGAGTGAGCAAGGGCTGGGCAAAGCCTCTCGGCGTCTCCTGCCTTCCCCGTCGAAGCAAAGCCGCCGTGGCGTCCCTAGAAGGTGGGATCCACACTGCGCCTCGGGCTGACGACCTCTACCAAGGTCAATCAATTTTTAGGGACAGATATTTCTAAATTGGCCTCCTGGGAGACAGCCGGGCTTCAGCTGTGCTGGTCAGGCGTCCCCAGCAGTCTCCTGCAGGGACTCCAGCTGGATCTGGAGCATCCACAAGAGACTTTGCTCTCTGACGGGGACAAGAGGATCTGGACAAGCTAATTCCCCACTGTTTGTGTGCCCCCCAGCCACGAAAACCTTATGAAACCACTAAATCATGGAAATCCTTAAAAGAAATAACCCCCAGTGAATCCTGACATCCTCCCACATCCCAGGGGACCGGACACATGCCTCAAACACGCGCCCGGCTAACGCGATGCCCCACACACTGCTCACACCCCTGGACCAACCCTCCCCGGTCACACAAGGGACCGTGAGCCGTCAGGCTAGGACACGCGGGCAGATGCTCCACAAAACAGTCCTGTTTGCCAATTTTTCAGGAAAATTGAGCAAATCTCAGCTCCAAAGCCAGGCTGGGGATTTTAGAGGTATTTATCCCCATTGCAGCCTCACCAGTCCTCTCCCCAAGAGAAGAGACAATGTCCAAGCAACCTCAGATAGGGGGAGAAATTCTGAAAAATTCACGTGCATGGGGGATGCTCTCTGCCTCACCGCTCGTGCCCGTGTCACCACCAGCATAGCTGGGGAGTCACGGGTGGGGGGACCCNACGCCACCACGTGCAAGAACCAGCAGTCTCATGCTTGTGCCTGTGTCACCACCAGCACAGCGGGGAGTCACGGGTGGGGGGACCCCCGGGCAGCGCCTTACCTTACGGCCGTGCAGGAGGGAGGTGATGCCTGGCCCCTGGAGAGCCGCGCACTGCCCGGGGCCGGCGATGGAGGGGGAGTGTTAAATTGCAGCCGGCCTGCAAGTGGTCAGTAAAAATAGCACAAATCCCCTCTCGCATGCACACGTTTGCTGCGAGCCCTGTGACGTGCAGCACACACCTGGGGCACCGTTGTGAACACGGGGTGACACACGCACAGCACCCCCTGCGTTAGTGCACCCGTGTCCTGTTGCACCCATGGCCCCCGTGCGATTTGGCGAATTCCTGGGCTGTTTGCACGTGAATCACCCCAGCTTGGCCAGCGCCCACCGCCCAGTGCCTTACTCACACGCGTGTTGTGTGTGAGCACGCAGACGTGCCGGGTCAGTTTGGCCGTGGTGCAATGGCAGTGCCGGAGCAGAGGGGGTGAATCCTTCACGGCACATCTGTCACGCTCCTCTCCAATTTAAACCAGCATCAGAGATGCTGGAAAAGCCCTGAGTGTGCCAGGAGGCAGAAGTCATGAGCCGAAACACTGCAGTGCTTTGTCTTTGCGTAAAACTTCCTGATTTTTTTTCTTTTTTTTTTTTTCTTCTTTTCTTTCTTTTCTTATTTTTCAGGAAGTTTCTGAAGGGGGGCTGTGAGCAGCTTGGAGAGCTGGCCCCCACGCCGGATGGTGCACACGGGCTCTGCAATGCTGCAGGCACAGGGTGGTGATCCCACGGCCGAGGGTCTCCCTGGAGCAGAACCAGTCCAAGCCAGGACAGGGCACGTTGCCGATGGGGTAAAACTGCAGATGGGGGGCTACAGCATGGGGCAGGATGAGGGGCTGGGACCAGGAGTGGGACAGTCCCCTCTTTGGGGAGCAAGACTCACCAAGCACAGCACAAGTTGGGATGCTTGAGTAATTTTCAGTCCCTCAGAAGCCCTTATGTTTTCCCCATGAAATAGCCGAAAAGCAGCAAAAAAGCTGCTGTCTCACCCCCCTGCCCCCCACAAAGCCCCCCCGCCCCGGGTCCCAGCGGAGGGAGGCTTCGTGCGGCAGAGGACTGCAGGGGCAGGCGGCACCTGTTCCCTGTGATATTTTTAGGGGCAAATTTAGGAGCAAACAATTCCCAGCGTGTTGCCCAGCAGGGACAATGCCCGGTATTTTAATCCCGAGGCTATTATGGTTGTGGAGGGACACGCAGCTGCACGCACGGGGTAGCTCCGGTGGCAGGGAACAAAGGCTGAGCAGGGGATGCACAGCCACCTTCCCTGGCTGCTTGTCCCCGCACACGAAGGGGGAAGCTGTGCCCTGGTGGGGGGCGATGCAGCAGCCCCCAAGCTGGTGGAAGGTTGGTGATGGTGACAGCGGCAGTGGCAGTGACAGCGGCAGTAGCAGTGACAGTCCCATCCTTGTTTGACCTGCACCAGTCAAGTCCCAGCAAGCACAGGAGAAACCCTCCTGCACCCACCCTAGTTTGGGACCCCTTCAGGGATGTTTCCCCTTCCCCAGCTACCAGTGCCAGCACCGTGGATCTGCTCCCTGCCGCGAGGAGAAGGTTTTATACCAGCCCCGTTAGACCTTTATAAGGCAAAAGCCCCCGCGGGGCCATGCCTCCAGCATCTTTCCTCCCGGCTGCCTTGGGATTGTTTTCAGAGCACAGAGGAGCCAAAATTAGCCTGTGACAAAGGCGCTGCATTCCCCAGAGCCATGCCCTGGGGACCCAACCAGATCCCGCTGCCGCAGGACGGGGGCTGCTTCAGATGCCATTTGCTCCAGTCTCAGATTTCGGTCTCTGCTGGGACCTGGGGTAAGGAGGAGGAAAGGGTGAGCGAGTGATGGGGTGAGCAGGACCCCTCGATCTGGGGATTCAGCGTCGGTTTCAAAGCCCCGGGACTGCCCTGGGGGCCAGCAGCAGGACGGGCAGGAGCCCAGGATGTCCCCATCCCTCCTCTCCAGTGGCATGATGAGGATGTTTTTGGTCTCCATCTGCAGCTCGCAGACCACAAGGAGCTGCCTCAAGATGAGGGGTTGGTTTTTTAGGCACCACCGGAGGTTGTGGGCACCCCTCTGAGCTGCTGGCAGGTAGGAAGGGGACAGGCTGGAAATCTATGGGGCAGACCAGTGCTGAGGCCAAATCCAAAGCAAAATATTGTCCCCCCATTCCTGGGAGCCACTGAAGGGATCCCCATGGATGCCACCAAGGGGATGGATGCCAACAGAAAATTCCCAGAGAGCTGTATGGGCTGGCCAGACCCACCCAGGACAAGTCCCCAGGGACAGCACATTTGTCCCACAATGTCCCAGTGGTCCTACAAGTCATCTGTGTTCAGTCTTACAACTGGACAACCTCGCATGATGGGCGTGGGCAGTTTTTCACTCCCTCTGGACATGCTGAGTCCCTGCGGGTGTTGGTGCTTCCTCATCGCTGGGCATCAGCCCCACCAGCATGGCAGGGGCTACCATGGCTACCGTCCGGCTTCGGGACAACTGCAATAGTCCCTGGCTCCTTAAGGTGTTGGGCCTCCAAGTTCAAAGGGATCTGACCCCTGACAGAGGTTTGGTTGCCCTCCGTGAAGCCCGTTTCCCTGAAGAAGCAGACCTGCAGTGGTGCTGGGGGGATCCCTGCCCCACCTCGAGGCTCCGGAGCCATCCCACCCCTTCTGTCCTTGGCCTCTTCCAAGCACTGTCCTCGTTTCGTCAATCCTGACGGCGTTCACAAAGACAACGGGCTTCCCAGGGCATCCAGGACAGACTTAGAAACAACAGCTGAGCCTCTGCTGTCCTTCGGGACCCTGCCCTCCAAACGTGTCCATCCCACCCGTCCCCTGCCACGCTCAGAGCCAGCCCCGGTGCCGGGGCAGACGGCAGGAGCCCACCAGCTGCCCCGGGTTCCTCACCGGGCTGGGATGGAGGATGTCCCACGGGCTCACCACGGGGTGGGAGAAGGTTTTCTCTCTGTGGAACAGCTCAAGACACAGGGATGTGGAGGTCACCTCCTACAAGCAAGGTGACAGCACTGCAGTGTCACATTGCAATGAAGTGGTGAGGGTCCGTGTGACTTGCCCTGATGAAATGTTCATCGCCTGGGTGCCTCCCCTGCAGATCATCCGGCAGCTTTCACCCCTCATGAGCTGCCAGAAGGGATGCAGCCAGTCCCAGCTGCTCCATCCATTTGTGACAGCAGAGGGTGACAGTCACAGGGACACTCCCAACAACCAAGGCAATGCTTTGTGCAGCCCTGCAGAGGATTTCCTCAGCCTGCGGTGTCTGCGAGTCCTCCCAAACTTGAGTGATGCCCTGAGGCACCGAAGCGGAGCTGGCAGTGGAGACAGCTGTGGAGATGGAAAGGGGACCAGAATTTGGATGATCATCACAGCCTGACCTGGGACCCAGCGAGGCCTCAGGCCAGACCCCAAACCTGCCCCATGGGGCTGAGAGACCTCTCCCAGCTCCGGTCTCTCCCTGATGATCTTCATCCCATTGCACTGGCCCCACCTGAGGATCCCACCTTCTCCAGCCGCGGGCTTCTGCTCCGGGAACCCCGACCTGGCTGGACACCATCCTGCACGTGGTGCTGCTGGGGACGGTGCCTGTGGTCAGCCCCTTCATCCACGGGCTGGATGAAGCTCTTCCCGCTTTGCACGCCTGCAGGCAGTAAATCCATGTGGAAGCAGCTGTGGGGCTGGATCCACAGCCAGGACAATCTTTGCAAACTGGGAGGAATGCCCCCAACTTCTAGAACCATTGGGGGACAAGTTGTTCTTCTCAGCTTGAGTGCTCAGGGAGATGTTTGCAGAAGGTACCAGAGGTGGGGAAGGGTCCCTCAAAACTAACGGGTTGTTTATCAACAGCATGGGCTCCCTGCCTTGTGCCACAGGCACGTGGAAAAATATTTAATAAGGAGGAATTATCTACTTCGGGATAATGGAAAGACGTTATTAAAATGGAGCTGAGCCACCCAGTGAAGACTGAAAGCTTTCAGTGGTTTTGCCAAGTGACACATGAAACCTTCCCAGTGCTGATCTTGTCAACTCTCATAAACAGGAGGAGGATACTGGCCGTCCTGTCTGTGTTAATGGGCTGACACGGTTCAACAGCGATGTCAGTTTAAATACCCTAAAATCCAGCCTGGTTTTCAGCCTAAGGCAAAATGTTTTGCAGGGAAAAATAAAAGACTATTTCCAATAATCCAAAATTTCAGACCCAGACAGGGACCCTGACACACTTTTTAGACATTTTCAGGGTATTTCCAGGCCCTCCCATCTGTCTCCGAGACACTCAACAAATCTCAGCATCCCCTTTTGCTGCGGGGCTGGGCTGAGCCGTCCCCATCACCAGGGCAGTCTCGTGACTCCTGTTTGGGGACGGTGGGTGACAGCTGGGTGCTGACGTGTATCCATCTCCGTTGCTGCCCTCTGCAGCTCCAGCAATGCCTGGCCACTATTTTTGTTTCTTCGCGTGGTGCCAGATGGGGTGGTGACCCCCTCTCCTCCCTCCCACCAGCTCCTGCAGCCCCAGCTCCACAGTCTCATCCATCACTCACCACTTCCTCCATCTCCCTGGGACACATTCTCCCAAGACACAACATCAGGACATTTGGGATGGGGAATTCCCACACGTGCAGCCCCTCAGCAGTCTGTGTCTGTGCCCGGACCCTCCGCAGCACCCCAAGCTCTACATTAGGAGAACAGAATTTCTTCCTGCACTCCGACTCAAGAGGACTTTACTGGGGATGGCCAAACCCGCTGCAGGGCTGGTGTGGGTGTCCCGGCTGTTTGCTCCCCCAGAGCATGGTTGGGCAGATGTGGGCAGGACACGGGGCAACTCTCCAGCCTGGCACTGCGTGGGGCAGGTTCTGGATTCCAGAGCGAAATACAGTGATTTAGGAATTATAATTAAGGATGGTCAACAACGCAGTAATTTTAGGAGCATCTGGAGGAAGCCAGACACTTCACCCAAAGCTAAAAAAAAAAAAAAAGAAAAAGTCAAACCTGCTTGCTACAACTGTGATTTTTTTTTTGTTTTTGTCTGAGGAAAAACCACCCACAACCTAGACTGGTGTTCGCAGGAAAAGCGAGGCACTGCCAACCTCCCCACGGCGCACGCGATGGTGGAGGAGGAACACACGGTCTCACCTGCCAGAAAACATTGGCACCATCCCACTGCAGACCCCCGTCTCAGCAGTGTGACCCCCACCACCTTCGCCCGCTGTCAGTGGTGTCCAGCCAGCCCCAAACTGACCCTGAAGCCAGGGCTGGGTGGAAAAAAAGGGCCCTGGAGCTCCCCCTGCCACCTCCCCTGCACCCAACCTCAGCCTCGCAGTGCGGCACGAAGGGTGCCACCCAGCACCCATGGGTGCTGCCAGAGCCCCTGGCCCAAGAAGGGGGGTACAGGGCAGCCCCCATCCTGCACAGAGGAGCCCCAGCACCAGAGCATCCTCCGAGCAGTGCGGGGAGGGTGGATGGAGCCAGGGCACCTCGGGGCTGGGAGCAGCGCAGCCGGATTTTCAGGCTCCTGCCTTTGAACTCGGGCAGCTCCGGGGCACCTTGCTCCAGTTTGGGGCTCAGCCCTGGCTCTGTTGGGTGTCCCCCAGCATCCCAGCACAGGGGTCCCCAGCAGCCGTCCCCTCCTTGCAACAGGAGCTGACATGCCATGGGGGGCTAGGAGGCCAGGTGCCTCCCAACACCCTGCCATGCCTCAGTTTCCCACCCCCAGGAGCATCAGAAAATCTTCCCGTGTGTCCTCACTCTGGGTTGTGGGCCAGCTGGAACAGCCCCGCGAGCTCCCTCGCATCCCTAACCCTGTGCAAACAATCAACTAAAAACACTTCCCCAGTGCTTGGCCTCCTGCAATGCTCCTGGGGCCCTTTCCCCCCCCCACGCTTGCTTTCCCCTGCAAACCTGGCTGCTCCCTGAGCCCCACCCTGCAGGTTTCCCTCGGGTAAAATCCCCATTTACCCAACTTCACCCGTCATCGTTGAGCCCCACTGGGGCCCCCACCCATCGTACTGGTGATGGGGGATGCGGCAGCCACCCGCCCCATCCCTGCTCCTCTGTCTGGCTGAGACTCTCGGATGTTTATTTGCTTTTCAGTCTCTGGGTGACCTTTTCCTCTGCATGAAAAATTCAGCCCTCACAGGCAGCAAGTGAAGCCATCCCGCCTCCTACCCACACGCCACTGGCCCGGCTCCCACCCCCCAGCCCCTGCTCGCGGGGTCAGGCTGTGAACCCCCCGCTGAGGGGGGATCTGGCAGGTTGGGGTGTTTGCACAGAAGAAACTCCCAAACCTGGGGGATGCGCGGTGCAGGCAGGGGCGATGGCTGTGTGTCGGTCTGGAGGTGATGAGGAGCTTGGGATGGGGATGGAAAGCTTTGACCTTCCTCGTGCCTGGACTCGAAATGCTAGTGCAGAGATTTGCCTTGCTCCTTCTGTTCCTCTCCCTCTACTAACCCCTAAATTTCTCCCCACCTTGTGGGTACCGCTGCCTCTCTGCTGCCTTGTCCTTCAGTGCACGATGGATGTGTCCACAGCCGGGGCTGGCACTCACACACACCCATCTCCACCAGTTTCTTCCCCAGCTCCTAGCTGGCACTTGCAAAACAGAAAATATCTATTTACAGTGAGTGAGAGAGCAGAAAAGCTGAAAATGAGGAGTCAGCCCCCCACAAAACTGCCTCAAAATTCGTTAGACTTTGGAAAACCCCTTGTACTGGGTGTTCACACCCCTGGGTGCTGCCCTGCCACAGCCGGGCTCGGGATGCTCGCAGGACTCTGAAGGATCCTCAAGAATCCCCTGACTCCGGGAGCTGGGGATTTATGAGAAATCCCGGGACAGACCCTTGCCATGGCTGTGTGAGCACCAGCACCTTCCTCTGACAACCAACAACCCCATTGCCTCCTGAAATGTATGTGGGGACCCATTTTCGGGGGGTGGTCCACGCAATGCTCCGTGCCCAGGGCATCTCTCTGGGGACAGGGACCCAGGTCACACCATCCCCGGAGCCCACCGCGTGTGGGTCCCTCTGTCCCTGCCATGGCTCGGGGACGGTGCAGAGCTCAGGTTCATGTGGGGTTTGGCTTCAGCCCCCCCAGCTTGGACCCCCCACTTGTCTGCTCTCACCAGCAGAGGGGTTTCTTGGCCAATGAAGCTCTGAGGACCAGGGATGGCCAAGCTGGTTTTTTTGGTGGAAAAACACCAAAATGCTTATTCCCAGGCTGCTCAGGAAGAGCCACCATGAGCCTGGCCCCGCACCGTGAGCGGGCTCCAGCTATGCCACCGTCCCTCCCCAATGACACCAGGGGCTGCCCTGGCACCAGACGGGACCCCGTGGGTACCAGTGGGGTCGGGCAGAGGAGGCTGGGGCCAGCTCCTGCAGCCGGGGGGGACGCGGCGCAGCGCTCCCCGATTCCCACGCAGCCGGGCAATCTCCGGGAGGATCTGCAGCGCCTCCGGCCGCAGGGCTGGGGCTCAGGCTCCGGCTTGCGGAGCACGGTGGTGGCTCGAGGCGCTGGCGTCTGCGCTGCCTGTCGGGGCAGAGCCATCCACCCCTTCCCCTGCCTGCCGTCCCTGCCTGCAAACCAGGCAGCGCTGCTCCCGGGTCGCCTGCCCACAAACCACCGTGGGAATCCCTGGGGACACACGGTGCAGCGGGATGGGTGACCGGAGAGACCCGAGGTGGCAGCGGGGGGGTTTGGAGCCCAGCTGCAGGTTGTCGGCAGATTCAGGGAGATGCCAACAACGGGCAAAGCTCTGTGCAGGGTTTGTGTTCTCCCGTACCCTGCAGGGC
>VZTO01000069.1:58677-77341 GCA_013400615.1 Syrrhaptes paradoxus
GGTGTTCACACCCCTGGGTGCTGCCCTGCCACAGCCGGGCTCGGGATGCTCGCAGGACTCTGAAGGATCCTCAAGAATCCCCTGACTCCGGGAGCTGGGGATTTATGAGAAATCCCGGGACAGACCCTTGCCATGGCTGTGTGAGCACCAGCACCTTCCTCCAACAACCAACAACCCCATTCCCTCCTGCAATGTATGTGGGGACCCATTTCGGGGGGTGGTCCATGCCATGCTCCGTGCCCAGAGCATCTCCCTGGGGACAGGGACCCAGGTCACACCATCCCCGGAGCCCACCGCGTGTGGGTCCCTCTGTCCCTGCCATGGCTCGGGGACGGTGCAGAGCTCAGGCTCATGTGGGGTTTGGCTCCAGCCCCCCCAGCTTGGACCCCCCACTTGTCTGCTCTCACCAGCAGAGGGGTTTCTTGGCCAATGAAGCTCTGAGGACCAGGGATGGCCAAGCTGGTTTTTTTGGTGGAAAAACACCAAAATGCTTATTCCCAGGCTGCTCAGGAAGAGCCACCATGAGCCTGGCCCCGCACCGTGAGCGGGCTCCAGCTATGCCACCGTCCCTCCCCAATGACACCAGGGGCTGCCCTGGCACCAGACGGGACCCCGTGGGTACCAGTGGGGTCGGGCAGAGGAGGCTGGGGCCAGCTCCTGCAGCCGGGGGGGACGCGGCGCAGCGCTCCCCGATTCCCACGCAGCCGGGCAATCTCCGGGAGGATCTGCAGCGCCTCCGGCCGCAGGGCTGGGGCTCAGGCTCCGGCTTGCGGAGCACGGTGGTGGCTCGAGGCGCTGGCGTCTGCGCTGCCTGTCGGGGCAGAGCCATCCACCCCTTCCCCTGCCTGCCGTCCCTGCCTGCAAACCAGGCAGCGCTGCTCCCGGGTCGCCTGCCCACAAACCACCGTGGGAATCCCTGGGGACACACGGTGCAGCGGGATGGGTGACCGGAGAGACCCGAGGTGGCAGCGGGGGGGTTTGGAGCCCAGCTGCAGGTTGTCGGCAGATTCAGGGAGATGCCAACAACGGGCAAAGCTCTGTGCAGGGTTTGTGTTCTCCCGTACCCTGCAGGGCCCCACAAATCAAAGCAACACCAGGGAAAGCAGCAGAAGGTCCTGTTTGGGGACACTTTTGGTACAGGGTGTCAGGGTCCCCATTGCCTTCCCCAGCATCCCCCATCAGCCCGAGGACAGCCCAGGGCAGGACAGTGTCCAGCAGCACGGCAGTGTCACCGTGCCATCCAGGTACGGTGCCCAGGGGGTCCCTGCTGCAGCAGCAGCTCTCCAGCCCCCTCTCAGGGGGAGCATGTCCCCAGCCATCTCCATCTGTCCCAGTGTCACCAGCACACAGGCAGAGCTCACTGTCACACTTCTTCCTCCAGGCTCAACTTCATCCATCACATCCCCTGTCCTGCAGGAGAGGCCCGGGGGTCCCCACCAGTCCGTCGAGGTCCTGGCCACGTCAGCTGAAGGATAGTGGGCCCCCGGGCAGGGATGTCACCTCCTGCCATGTCCAGACCCCCAGGCAGTGGCCCTGACTGTGTCCTTTGTCCCATCTTGCAGAGAGGATGTGGCCTGTCCCCTGCAGCTGAGCTGGCCCAGCTCCTGCGGTGCCTCTGTCCTGCCCCGGGACAGGGGGAGCCAGCGCCCGCACTGGCCTCCCCGGGGCCACCGTCCCCATCCCCGGGCTGCAGACAGCGGTGGCCTCACTTGCCCGCAGGGATCCCGTTCTCCCCACCGCCCGCCGAGCCAAGGGCCAGCTCCATCCTGCTCTTGGGATGCTGTGTGTCCGCGGGCTGTCCCACGGGGGCTGTGTCGAACTGCACCACTGCGGAGAGAAGGGGCTTGTTACCCCCCAGCTGGTGCTGGGACCTGGGGCAGGATCTGGCCCCGAGGGGAGCCGGGGAGCGGAGCCACCCATGGTCCTTGCTGCCATCCCATGTGAAAGACAGCAGAGAGCCCCGTATCCCTCGGGGCCCCCCCAGACAGAGGGAGGGTATTAGAAAGTCCCTCTCCAGGGATGTGGGGGGACACAGGGGGATGCGGATGGCAGAGCCCAGCCAGTGCAGAGGGACACAGGACTACGGCCCTGCAGACCCACCCCCACCTATGGGACCCCCACCCATGGGACCCCCACCCTGCAGACCCATCCCCACCCATGGGACCTCCACCCTGCAGACCCGTCACCACCCATAGGACCTCCCCACCCATAGGACCCCCACCCTGCAGACCCATCCCCACCCATCGGACCCCCCCACCCATGGGACCCCCACCCTGCAGACCCACCCCCACCCATGGGACCCCTTCTGCAGCTCCCACAGGGAAGCCAGACCCCTCAGGGCCGGGACCTGCTGGCCAGGGACCTCGTCCTGCGGAGGATCCTGCACCCTGACCCGCGGTGCGGCGAGGGGTCCCGTACCTGCTCGGCAGCTGTGCCGGGCGCGGACGACCTGGATGGCCTGCTGGTTCTTGAAGCGGACGAGCCCCATGGTGATCTCGGCGTTCCAGCCGGGGTTCTCCTGGGCGCAGCGGAAATCGATCTCGTGGCTGTCGTCCATCACCACCGTGAAGTAGATGTGCCGCTCCTTCCACTCCACGCACTCCACCGCCTTCATGCGGGCGAAGCTCAGCTCCTTCCGCCGCGAGCCCTTGGGCTCGAAGAGCTGCAGCCCCTTCTCCGTCAGCAGGCACCGCTTCTTCTTCCAGAGCTGCAGCAGCCCCCCGCTCCGCTTCTCCAGCACCCCCTCTCTCAGCACCTTCTCGGGGGTCATAGCGGCTCCTCAGCCCCCCGGGATCCTCAGCACCTCGCGTCGGCGCAGCCGGGCATCACCCGCCGGGGGATTTCCAGCCCCTCCGCGTCGGAGCCGAGCTCCCCGGGACCAGGACCCCCGTGGTGGCCGTGCTGTCCCCAGGGGACTCGCCACCCTCTTCTCCCCAGCTCTCAGAGGGGCTGGGCAATGGGGTGCCCCATGCGGGCCGCCAGCCCTGTCGCCGGGGCTCTGCTCCCTGCCCCGTGCAGCGTGTGGGATCCCGGCGCCGCGCGCCCCAGGAGCTGTCGCTACATGCCCGGCCGCTCTCCCACTCGCATTCCTCCCCGCCTCGCCTGGCCCCTCCTGCCGCGCAGGCACCCTTCACGCCCAGGCGAAGCCCGGCCAGGTCTGGCGCGGCCCCGCTTCACCTGGGAGGTGCTTTTGGGGTGCCCGTGGGCAGGCGCTGCCCCCAGGGCCCTCGTGTGAACAGGGGGTGTGGGCACGGGGCTGCATGGCAGCGGTGCCGGGGCACGGCGCTGGGACTTCTGCATGGGTGCCCAGGCGTGGGGTGCAGTGCCAGATGTTGGGGGTGCAGCGCCAAATGTTGGGGTGCAGTGCCAGCTGTTGGGGTGCAGTGCCAGCTGTTGGGGGTGCAGTGCCAGCTATTGAGGAGGCAGTGATAGATGTTGGGCATGCAGTGCCAGCTGTTGGGAGTGCAGCGACAGATGTTGGGGTTGCAGTGCCAGCTGTTGGGGGTGCAGTGCCAGATGTAGGGGGCGCAGTGCCAGCTGTTGAAATAGTAGCGTCTGATGTTGGGGGTGCAGTCCCAGCTGTTCGGGATGCAGCACCAGATGTTAGGGGTGCAGTGCCAGCTGTTTGGGGGTGCAATTCCAGCTGGCACAGGCCATAGGGCGCAGTGTCAGTGGGGACAGGGGTTGTGGGGTGCAGCACCAGCCAGGCAGAGGGTATGGGGCACGGTCTCACTTGCAGGTGGGGCTGTATGCTGCAGTGCCATCTGGGTTGGGGGTCTCTGGGGTGCAGCACCAGCCAGAAAGGCGTGATGGGGGGCAGTTGCAGCCAGGGCAGAGGATTATGGGGTGCGGTGCCACCAGGGGCAGGGGGCCATGCGTGCAGCACCAACCAGGCAGTGCCTGTGGGGACCCCGGGAGGAGCCCCAGGAGGGGGGACGTATGCGGACAGCAGATATCTGGTGTCACCATTCTGAGGTGGTCATCCAGGGCTGCCCTGAAAAGGGGACAGCCTTTGACACCCGCCACCCCCCCAGCCCTGCACCCACAGAGCTCCTGTCCCCAGAAGGTCCCTGCGAGCCGGATTTGAAGCCCCCAGCCTGTCCTGCCGTCAGGACCTGCATCCCCCAGCCTCGTGTGACCTGTGCAGGGGGGGACGCACCCCCAGAGCAGGGATGGAGCAGCACGGCACAGCCCGGTCCCGCCTGGATCCACCCTCCCCTGCAGCAAAACACCTCTCCTTTCCAGCCCGTCTCGTTCCCGGCCACCGCAGCTTCGTCTGTTCGGGTGCCAGCGCCTGGCACAGGAGGGTTCACCGAGCCGCGCCGGGCTGCTGGCGGGGACATCGGGGGGCTTCATGCTGGCCATGGGCTGCCAAAGGGGGCGATGGTCACAGCCTGTTGGGTGGCTGCATGTGCCCCCAAAGATGCTGAGGATGCAGGTCCCTTTTCCCAGGCAAGGTCTGGAAGGGGAAGCAACCCCCTGGGTATGTGCCGGTGTCACTGTCTGGGGCTGGCAGCCTGCAGGTCTGCCCGCGGCTCCTGGCACGCAGCCACATCCGTCCATCCGCCCGCTGTGCCCGCGCTCACCCCCCGAATCATTCTCCTCATGCTGCCGCAGACCCCAACCCCTTTCCCAGTGCCTCCCAGTTGGAACCCCTCTTGCCCCAGCCCCTCCACTGTCCCTCGTCCCTGTCGGGGGCATTGCCCACAGCCGGCGTGGCCGGGGGGCAAGTCTGCAGCACCGATGAGATGCATCTAATTATCCCTCATTAAGAGGGCAGGGCAGCGGCTGCCAGAGCCAGGAACTGGTTCGTGCTCCCTGGGGCCAACCTCGCCACGCTGGCAGAGGTCCCGGGTGTCCCAGGAGACCCAGTTTCCTGACGTCAGGAGGCCCCGGCTCCTCTGCAGCCCTCCCCACCCTGGCAGCCAAAAGCTGGGCACAGGCAGGTGGGCCAGCACAGCCCCCAAGGTCACCCTGAGCACCCCAGTGCTGTCGGGGGGAGCAGAGCAGATGTGTGGGTTCCCCCCAAAGGAGCATCCACGGCTGTTTTCCGCTGCACAGGTAAAGCTCATCTCCAGGGATGCCGAGCCCTGGAAATTTGGGGGTGACTAGTTTCGGGACTGTCGCTCCCGGCTCTGCTCCAGTGAGTTGGGATGTCCATGGACATTTTTTGTTCACCATCCAAACCAGTCTCCTTCCTCACCACCCTGGGCAGAGCCAGGGTCCCAGTTCTGCTGCTCACTGCCCCGCACAGCTCAGCCACTGCAGGAAGATAATTTTCCCGTGGCCGTGGATGTAAAGGAGCTTTGACCAAGTTTCCACTCCTCTCCCCCAGCTGTCCGTTCCCAGACCCACAGGGCAGGGGGCTGCAAACATCGCAGCTCCTGCCCTCCAGCAAACCCAACAGGACTCACTGCGCAGGGCTGCTTCGCTCCGTGGGCTGCCCGCGGTCCCCACACACGTCCCGTCCGTGGTCCCCACACATGTCCCATCCATGCAGAGCCCTCCCAGGCAGGTAACACGGGCTGCGGGGCTCCAGTCCTGCCCTGGGCTGGGGTGACATTCCCACCCAGCTCTCATGGCCGGGATGGATTGGTGGTGGTGCCCCATCCCTGCTGCAAGATCCCCCGGCACCACCGGCCGCAGGGTTCGGAGGGGTCTGGTCTGACTGCTCGGCGTGGTACCACCAGCACCAGCCTCCAGGCTGCTCAGCCACCAGCCGAACCTCTGGTCCATCCCTTTGGAAGCAGCTTTGGGTCCCACAGCCCCTTCCCCAAGGGCTGGCAGCTCCCATGTGGGCAGCGGGGAGGGATGGGTGCTGCTGGGTGCAAGGCAGCTCTGCTTGGACAACCTTGGGTGCAAGTGTCCAGACACGTCCGCTGACCGGCGCGGGGCCGTGCCCGTGTGCGGGGAGCAGTAACCAGCAGAGGGTAGCAGATGGTCACAGCCGTCCCGCTGCAGGTTGGGCAGGGGATGCCCAGAAAGCACCAATAATCCCCCCAGGCTTCTCCTGGGTCTTGCCCCACCACCTCCCCCAGCCCTCCTCGTGTGCCCTGTCTGAGAGGCAGCCCCGGTGACGCCTGTCCTGGTGTCCCCATGCCGACACTGCAGATGTTGGTCCCCATCACCTCCTGAGCCACTCTCAGGGGAACTGTGCAGCTTCAGCAGGCATTCAGCACCGATTGCAAACCCCCAGGGCAAGGTCCCTGTCCCAGGACACTGCCCACGCTGTCACCTGGGACCTTGGGGTCTGAAAGCTCAGCAGAGACCCACCAGCCCAGAGACGAGAGGGCTCAGGGAGACCAAACTTCTGTTTTCCACTACCTAGAGAAGGGTTGTGGAGAAGGGAGACGCGGCAGCACATGGCAAAAGGACAAGAGACAACGAGCACGGGTGGCACAAGGGACACGCTGACGCACACAAGGAAAACAACCTTCTCTGTGAACAAGACCCACAGAGGTGGGACCTCCATCCTTGGGTGGTTTCCAAACTGGACTGGACACCAGAGGCTCTGATGACCCTGCCCTCTGGCACTAGCCCTGCTCTGAGCAGGAGGCTGGACTTGAGACATCCATGGTGCCTTTCCACCCTATGTCTTTCTGCGACCCTGTGAAACCCAAACCCAGCGTTTTCTCCGGGCTTTGACCCATTCTCTAGGAGCAAATGGCCTTTATGGGGTCCATCACGCTTGTGATATGTCAGCACCTCCCCTCCCTCTGACAAAACCCCTACAACTGCGGGAGGGAGAGGCTGAAAAAGACTTGTTCCAGCTTTATTGACTAAACAGCATCGCTTGGGCGCAAGCCCTGCCTGTGGCACATCCAGCTGCACTGCTGCCGCAGCATCCCCCCCACGCTCACGGAGAGCCGGCAGCTCCCTAACCCCCCCCCCCCGCCCCCATGGGGGAGCAGGGCCCCTGCCAAGCCAGGGAGCCAGGTTTCGGTCTCCACACCGAGGGTGGGACGTGAGCCCACATCACTGCAGCTCCCGACCCACCACCGCATCCCTGAGCCCAGGCTGCCTGCTCCGCACGCCCAGAGCTGTCTGCTATCGCCTCACCAAACCCCAACCACACACCCCGGAGCAATGGGGACACCTAGAATTTGGGTCCCAAGCTAGGGAAACTCGTTGGGGGGGAATTTCTGGAGATGTTTAAAGAGCATACTGCCCATCTCAGCTTCCAAAATGTCATGTAAAAACCAAGGGTGTGATGAACGGGAGAAAGTGCTTAAATTGATAAAGGAGCCCAAATCCTGCTCCACGAAAGGATTTTTTCCTTTTTTGTGCTTCTCAAAACAATACCCATCTCATTTATCCAACCACAGAGTTTATAATGTTAAAAGAACCCCAAAACTAAATTCCCTGTGGAGTTCACAACTGTAAGCTGCAGCGAGGCGGATCTGGTGGGTACAGCACACCACTCAAACACAGAGAAAGACACAGAAAGTAGAGTTCAGATGAAAAATAATTAAATCTGGAAAGCTGACAGACTGATGGCTTAATGATCCCGGGTGCTGCTAAACACCCAGGGAGTGGGTGAAAAGTTGTTCATTATCCAGCACAGCTGGGCACGCCTGCTTGGAGACGCGCCACGTAGGAGCACTGATAGGGGTTTCGATAGGGCGTGCACACGTGTTGTGCTACCGACACACCCGAGAAGGTCTTTCCTGGGCCTCCCAGCATCAACTGCTGCTTTTGAAAAAGTTATCCACAGCGGGAGCAGGGGGAGAGCCCGGCCCCACACCTGTGGAGCTCAGCTGGCCACAGCTGGGCCATGTCAGATGGCACCGAGCAGTCCCTGCCAGCGTGCTTTAATTGCAACCCACGACTGCAAACCTTTCCTGTCCTCCCTCTACCTCCTGACCTCCAGCTCTGGTCACCCAGCGCACCTCCTCAGCCCCAGACGGGGAATAAACTCTCCGGCAAGGCCAGGCGTGGGTCAGCTTTGATGTTTATTGCTTGCTCGGTGACACGGCATGGCACGGCTGAGCACGCGTCCCAGCGGGATGGGCAACGCGGAGCAGAACGTTTCGAGCACGCGGGCCTCGCTGCGGGTGGGTGCGAGCTGTCTCCCCGCCGGCACCCGCACCAGCAGGACCCGCTGGGGGTGATGCTGGGACTCCCACAGCCTCAGGGTGCGCTGGATCGGGGCGGGGAGGAAGGGGCTCGTGCTGCGAAGCAGCAGGTGGGTAATGCTCACAGCGGGTGCGGGGAGGGTCGGGCAGCGCAGGCTGGTCTGGACAAGCCCATAGCGAGCGGAGAGCCCGGCTCCCGGTGCCTCACTGCGAGTGGATGAGTGCCCCGGCACCTTGCCCAAAGCCAAAGCCCTTGGGACCGAAGTTCTTGGCGTAGCAACCTGCGGAGGACAGGAAGGGAGAGATGGGTCAGGGCGGCAGGGAACGGGAGCGGGTCTTCCTCTCCGAGCAGGCACTGCCTGAACAGGACGGGGTTTGCTGTTGGGCAAACAGAGAAGCCCCAGGCACAGCAGGAAATCCCCCGGCTCCACAGCCAGCCCCCACCCACAACTGGAGGACCACCGCCTCCCAGCCTCAGTCCCATCCCGGTTCCCTGCACAGGGGTTCTCACCCTTCGGGGTGCAGGACGGGCCAGCGGGGACGGTGGCACTCACCTTTGCAGTAGATCTCCCCGTCTTTGTCTGCCAGCGTGGTGGACTCCAGGCTCTTGCCACACTTGGCACAGCGGAAGCAGGACTTGTGCCAGGACTGCGGGACAGGAGCAGAGATGGTCAGACAATGCCCGGGGACAGGGCAGCAGGGTTTGGCTACCAGAGGAGGTCCCTTTGGAAGCCCTGGTTCTGACCCAAAGCGGTCAGCAGAGAGCTCTGAACGGGATGGAAGCTTTTCCCTGGCAAGAGCGGTCCTCCCAGCCCCAGGGGGAAGATACAGAGAGGAAACATCAGGGGTGGTCACTGCGCCCGTGTTGATCTGGTTTCAGAGAGCTGACTCGCAGCAGTCATTTGTACAATAATTTGTACAATAATCTGCAAGGAGCCTTAACCCCCCCTTGGGAGACTGTCCCCTCGGAAGCACCGTGATAAATCCCTCGAGTTATCCAGCTGAGATCCACTGGGGGGTGGCAGCAGGGTTGGGACACCTGCCCCTGCGCAACCACAGCTCCAAGGAAGGCAGCAAACAGATGGGAAGAATGCAGAAATCAGCCAGAGTTTAAAAATAAAACTCCCCCCGCGGCTGCGCCAGCCCTCTGGGGATAAATGAGCTCACAGCCTTCGAGCAGACCTAGAGTAGCCAGAGCTGCTTGCAGAGGAATTTAAATAAACAGTTTGGAAAACATGAAACCTTTTTTGGAAGAAAATGTGAAATTGGGGGGCTGGCGGAGGAGGTAGCAGATGGAGTCATCCAGCAAACATTAGCACATGAAATGCATGCTCCGGAATCCTCTCTGGGTTTGCTGGAGTGCAATTGCTTTGCCAGCGTCGGTTCCCCATAAACACCGACCCCAGAAACCCACCGGGAAGCTCAGATCACGATTTTAAGGGCAAGTTTGGCTTCTGACCATGGGCTGACCCTCAACGTGTCCATCACAAACCCCTGCACTGCCAGCTAGGGCACGATGCTGTGAGGGGCTCTGTCTGTTGACCAGATGCCTCCTGTCCTCGCTCTGGGGACACACACAAAAGCCCCAGGGAGGACAGAGCACAGCAGGGATGACCCAGTGTCACCAAGGAGGCAGCGAGGCTTTCCCAGCACGGCCACCCCGGCCCCTGCGGCACACAGCCCAGCATCCTGACCCTTGGCAAGCTCTGCACGTGTACCCGACCTCGAAGGGAAGGCTGCTGCAAGGCAGGGACCTCACCCGCGTCCCAGGGCTGGCACAGCACAGGGTGTCCCCATGGCTTCCCAGTGCTGGGCTAGGACGAGGCCACAGCTGGGGACACAAAGGACCCCGGTGAAGTGATGAACCTGAGATAGGAAGTACCCTGCAGAGTGTCCCTTACAGCTGACCCTCAGCAGACCCAGTCCACCAGCAGCACAGCCCCAGAGACGCACCGAGCCCGTGCCCACACCTCCAACCACCTCGCCCTGCCTGTGGCCAGCTCTGGCCACTGGAATGAGTTCCCTGCCCCGAATGTGGGCTGCGGCATCCCAGCCCGCGGCAGAGTGTGGAGAAGGCTGGCCGGACCTTGCACTTGTTCCAGTAGCGGTGGCAGCAGCCATGGCCCACGTCACCGCTCATTGTCCCAGCACATCTGGCAGCAAGGGGTGTCCACTGTGACCTCTGCTGAACAGTGTCACGTTAAAATGTATTTCTCTCCCGTCTACAGGTCTGGAAGGGTGAAGCAGGCTGGAGAACCTGGTTTCCAGATGTGCCCACCTCTCCTTTTGGTGCCAGGCTTCCAGGCGAGCATGGCCCCAGACCCAAGCCCATCCCTGGCTGCAGCAGCCTGTGGGTTAGGTCAAGACCTTCTCTGAAGGTGTCCCTGTCACACAGCACCTTGTGCCTGTCCACCCCATCCCTCCTCTTACCTTTCCCGCTCCAATCACCTTCTCGGCTGCATACACCGCCTGACCACAGCGAGGGCACCCATCAGATCCTCCCACTTTCTGGGCCATTCTGGACGCGTTGGGGTTGGTGGGTCGGTGGGGCTGGCCCCTGTGGAGGGGAGGGAATTCATGATCGGGGTTGCACGAGCAAGATGGAAGAGGGAAGGGCTGTGCGATCACACATCCCAACCCAGTTTTGAAGGGCCCGGGGCTTTAGGAACAATGTGTTGAGCCCCATGGAAACTTCAGTGTCAAGGCTGGGTGCTCAGAGGGGATGGGCAGCATGCTCAGGCAACGGGGACGTGTCCCATCAAGCCCCATCCCACCCTGTGAATAGGGCTCAGTGGGTTTCCCCCAGGAGCAGAAGGGCAGGGCAGCCCACGGCACTCTCCAGATCAGACACCGCTGGAAGTTCAGCGTGGGCTCCAGAGCCAAGCATCACAAGCTGTGGGGGAGAAGGTGCCCACAACAGCCCCAGTTTCGAAAACAAGACTTGAACTCACTCTTCATATTTGATTCCCAGAGACTCGCCCTTGTCAGTGCTCAGGGTCCCTGCTCCCATCCCGTAGCCATAGCCCTTGGGGCCGTACTTCTTGCCGTAGCAGGACTTGCAGTAGATCTCCTCTCCATGCACAGCAACAGTGGTGCTGTCCAAGTTCTTCTTACAGACCACTAGAGAAGAGAGGAGGGCCCAGCCATTAGCCTGTAAATCCAGAGCTCGCTAATTAGCTGCAGAAAACAAGTCCTCACAAGGGATGGTAGAGCTCAGCTTTCAAGGAGCAAAGGAAACCCTAGACAAGATCCTCTTAAAGGGAGTGCATGCAAAACAGCCAGAGATAAGGATCGGGACAAGAACATTGTCTGGCTTTAAAAGGAAGCAACCACCAAAGCTACAAGGTTGAAGAAAAGGGTCTGTTAACCCTCTTCGTGCTGGTATTCTGGAGTTCCACTTAAACCCGGGGCAGGGGGGTGAAATTTCCCTGCAAATCACTGCAGGATGGCACAAGCCCCACTGCAGGAGGTCCCTGCCCCACTGCGGCTCTGCCACGCTCCTAATCCGCTGCAAATATGCACTTGGGGGAAAGTAAGGTAGGCAAATCTGTTTTTCCTCGTGTTTAGACAGACTGAAGCAGACCTGCACCCATTTCCACAGCTGATGCACCGTAAGATTCTTGGCAGATGACGCTACTGTCCACAGTTGACTCTCCATCCCCTGGGAGCACCGTGGAAGATGTTCGTGCTAACGGGTCACCCCTGGTCCGTGCCACGATCAGGGTCTGTGCATAGGGTGGTCTCAGGTGAGGACCGCTAACTCAGCCTTGGGGATCACTATGGGATGTAAAACGGGAGAGGAGGGGACAGCAGTGAGGCTCAGGGTCCCAGCTGAGCACATCCAGAGCCTGAGCTTGGTGCTGGGCTCCGGCCCCATAGACTCTTCTCCCGACTTTTAGGTTTTCCTGACTCCTGTCCCAGCTCTGATCTCAGCCTCTGCGTTGGCTTCCAAACCCTTCCTGGAACACGCCGCCCAGCAAGCCGGAGCGGGAGGCGAGCAGCACCCAAACAGGGTGTGCAGTTATCTCCAGTGTTTACCTGCCCTGGTGCAGGATCCGGGCGCCCGGGGCAGAGTCCACAGCGCTGGCAGCCGTCCCTGAAACAGATCCTGTTACAGCTGCCACACAGCCTTCCCCCATCCTGCTGACATGCCTTAAATGTCGAGGCTCCCGGCAGCCCGTTGGCCTCTTTGCCAGCAGAAAAGTTTCTTGGCCTTTACCAATATCGCAGGAATGCAAACACAGCAGAGCTCTGCTCTCGGCACAGCGCAAACCGCAGCCCTGAATGCGGGGGCGAGAGGCAGCCTTCCTCAGCCCCATGACTAAATATGGTGCTCCTCCTCCGGGGCCACTGAGAACCCCGCGTCCTGCTGCTAGGAGAAGGTGGAAAGGGAAATGTGTCCTGCCATCATCTCAGGAGGGTCTGGCAGGGTCCTTGGCTAGCTACAGACCCCCCCACCCCACCACTGCAAGAGCTGGGGATGGAGAATGCATCTCTGTTGAGAAAGACCAGCTCAGGTTAACGGGTCCCATAGCTGCTGAGCTATTGGGGTCGTCTCTGCATTATCCTGGAGCTCATCAGAGGTGATGCTGCACTCAGACCCTCCAGGAGGGGAATTTGGGCACTTTGTTGGCACATTCGAAGAGCTTTGTCCTAGGGATGGGAGTGAATGATCTCCATGGCGTCTGTCTTTCTCTCCCACCGTGCTGGGTGGATTTAGGGCTCTAACCTAAGCTTTCACAGTCCCTCATCTGTACTGGCCACAGACGCTTTGAGAGGCAGCAGAAAAATTCTTTCCCCGTTTGCTTCCTAGAGATCAGCCCCCAGCTCCCGCATTGCAGAAATTCCAGCACGCTGCACTCACCGAGTTAAGGACCCTTTGTTTTTCTAAGAGCGGTGGAGTTGCTCCACAAAGCAATTAGACAAGAGCTGCTCCTACTTTCAGGGGCCAAACAGCCTCATTACAGAACATTTCTGCCATGTACTATTGACTCAGTTGGATCGATGCCACCGAGTCAATCACCAAGTCACTCCCTGAGCCCATCTCCTGTTCTAACGCACTGTGGTAGGTTTGGCTCCTTTTTTATTATTTTTTTGGCAGATCAGGTGGAAGTATTTGTTTTTCTCCCCTAAAGATAATGGTTTCATGTTCCCTGATGAGGCCCAAACCCAGCACTGGGAACAGGCTGGGAACAGACTGGGAATGCGGGAGGTGGGTGCAGCTCAGCATCACCCACAGCCTGTGGCACGGGACTGGGAGCAGCGGGCAGCACTGGGGGCTCGCATGCAAGCCACAGCCTGAACTGGGGAGCCCTCAGCTGGGACCAGTAAAACTGCTGGGGTACCCGTGGGGTGGGATCACGTACATCTGCAGAGCACAGGGACAGGAGCCCTGCCTGCACTCGGCTCTGGACCACTCCCTGGTGACCTGCTGCCACAAGCAGTCACGGGATGACCTTCTCCCCCACTTTGGCCGTGTATTCCCTTCCCAAAGCAATGCCTTTTGCCAGATTTCGTGGCTCCTGGAGACCTGCCCTGTGCTCTGGCTGCCAGCATTGCAGGGCAGCAGCCTTCCCTGGCAATGCAGCTGCGCGCACAGGGGTCGCAGGGAAGGGCAGACACAGTGCCATGGGGCTGTGGTCCCCATATGAGGTCCTCCATCGACATGGACTCAGTAAAAGCCAGTGGTGGTGGGGAAACGAGGGTAACGTGCCCTGCCCTCCTTATCTGAGGCTGCAGAAGAAACAGAGCTTCCTGGTGCAGAGAGCGGCCGCAGCAAGGACACAGCCTGCCACCCCCCTGCCCGCCCCGGGAAAGCCTCTGCGCAACTCCCCGTCCCAGTCCTCTCGAGCCAAAGCAAAAGCTTCCAGCCTGGAAACTCCACGTATGAGAGCTACCGGCCACGCTGGCCACTCTTCACGCTGCGCAGGGAGCAGAGATGCAGCAACAGCCTCTCTGACATCTGCACCCGTCTGTGCGTGCCGCATCCCGGGCAGGCTGGCCAAGACGTGTCCCATATCCGTGTATCCAGTATCGGTGCCAGGGGGACACCGGGGCATGGCAGGATCAGCCCCGTGGGGACACTGATATTTCCCTGCTGGAATGGGTCTACGGAGATCAGCTCTAGCTGCGTGCCTGCTCACAGACCCCAGCTCTGCTTACTGCCCAGATGGAAGAGATCACACCTGCGCTCCCCGCTGCAATGGGATGGTGAGACTGGGAACAGGGTACGGGGACCAGCTGCGGAAATGTTAAACCTCAGAGGGTGCATCCGAAGATGCACTTCTGCTCCTGCCCTGTGTCAGATGCCGTGTGTTGATGACCCCTGCCTCCGCACAGGCAGCATGCAATGCTCCTGTTAGCACACGAGAATCCCTAGTTATGGTGTGTGACAGCCTTCAAGGGCAGGGGACAGAAATCTGGTAAAACACAGGCTGAGGACAGTGCTCGTCTTTCTTTCAAAGGTCCTGCATGGGTGCCCCAGGTTTACGGAGCTGCTCTCGGCACAGGAATACTTCTTGCCTGTCCCTGCACGGCTGCCCTGGTGTCCCCAAAGGGTGGGGAAGGGTGTCTGGGGACCTGCAGCATGGACCCAAGGGGACTCGTAGGATCCCGCAGAGGAGACGGAGGAAGGGATCTCTGCACTGAGTTAACCCACAGCCAGACCCTGTTCTGCCCTTCCCTGGAGGTGACACTTGGGTCCAAACACACAATAAAGACACCCCGCAATGGCAGATTTTCAGGCAGGCTGGAGGTGGTGCTTTAGCACTTCAGCAGAAGGGCCAGGACAGGACCACGGCTTCGTCCCATCATCTCCTGGGACGCAGGAGCAAAACCCAACCACCTTCAGAGTGTGGCAAAGCCACTCAGAAGACGAAAGCTAGAACCACCTCAGAGCTTTGCAAGGGATGTGCCACCGCCTCCCACCACTGTCTGGAGAGTCCCTGTCTCATGCTCCGATCTCGAACATCTGGAGACAGTCTCGAGGACTGGCCTTTCCCTGGTGTCGGGAAGCCTTTGCGTGGGCGCTGGCTGGAGTCAGCCCTGACAGCCTGGACAGCCCCCGGTGTCCTGGGATGATCTGCTTTCCCTCAGCAAAACGAATTTCCAAGCCTGGAGGAGAGCAGAAAGCCTGACAAAGGGCTCCCACCGCCCGGCTGTTTGCAGAGGAATCCTGAGGAGCGTTTACCCGGCCCATAAACAGGACATGCCGGGGCACCCGGCCGGCGGGGAGCCAGGAAGCGGGGCAGGAGGGGCGCAGGAAGGGCTGGTACTCACTGCACAAGAAGCAGGACTTGTGGAAGCTGCTGCCTTCACATTGCACCTCCTCGGCAAAATACACCGCCTTCTGACACACGCCGCACTTCTTTCCTCCTCCCCAGTTCGGCATCCTGCAGGAAAAGCACAGGGAGAAGCAGCGTCAGGGCAGGAGGGCAGGCAGGAGGCAGGGATGGGGGCACCCGCCAGCAGCTGTTCCACATCTGGACGTGCAGAAACCACTCACAGATGTTTGGTGTTTGGACAGAATCGCCAGGCTGGCAACTAGCAGAATGAGCAGAACTGAGGATGCCCACGGGACCCATCGGTACAGCACCCGGCAGTGTCGGCCACCTCCCAGGGACCACTGGTCCTGCCAGCCAGGAAGTCCCCATCCCCACTGGTCCTCCCCCGTCCCACGAGCTGTGTGACCGCCCAGCTCCTTTCTGTGCCAGGGAAAGGGAGGAAGTGGGACAATGATGGGAGACGGCGCTTACAGAGGTACCCATGGCACCTCCTGGGACCACAGCCCTGCTGTCACCCCTCACCAGGGCACACAGCAGTGGCCAGGGTGACTGATCCTTGGTGCAGGGAGTGCAGGTTGTCACCCTGCCTGGAAACTGCTCCGGCTTCTCCTCCCTGAACATCTATTCCATTTCTCCCATCTCAGGGCAGAGGCACAGTCAGGGTTGCCCAGAGGGCAGGAGCTGACCCCTGGTACCACCAAACAGTGGGCTCTGGCACCGTGTCCCCCATCGCATCATCCGCTGGTGCCTCGCCCACCCAACCGCCCACAGGTTCCCCTGGACTTGGGCATCTCCACCTCCTCCAGGACTATGGGCAGGGTCACAGGCTGGGAAATTAGCAGCCCTGGGGACACAGGCTCACGTGCAGGGCAAGCACCTGAGCACCAACCTAAGCTATGACGCAGCTCCTTGGCAGGATGCAAACGCTTTATTTCTCTCTTTCCTGAAATGTATCTGATGAGACGTGATCCAGAGACGCTTAATCTGCAAATTTGCAGATAACACCAAAATACTGGCAGCAGCTAACGCGAGTAGCAGAGCTCCAACCCAGGGGGGCCTCGATGCTTTTGAAGACCAGGTCAACCTAAACCTCAAGTCATTCAAGCAGAAAAGTCCCACAAGGAGATTCTGAGGGAGGCAGGAGGATCTAACAGCAACCTAGGGTTGCTACAAAGACAACAAAACTAAAGTTTTTGGTGGTGCCCAATGATATGAGAGGTCAGTGGGCACAAGCTGCAGCTCGGGAGGTTTCCAGAGGCCTCTCTCCATCAGCACTTGTGGAAATCTCCATCCTGCTCCCATGTGGGGACAAGCAGCAGAAGTCACCCTCCCTGTTGCAGGCACAGCCGTGTGCTTCCCGACTCCTGCACAGCTAAAGCAGCAGGACAAAGCCTCCAAAACCAAACACCGTTCTCACGCTACACTGTGTGCCACCCCCCAGCATGGGCAGGATCTCGTCACCTCCCTTGGCTTAGCCACCTGGCTGCGAGGAATGGGATCAGGATCTGCCGGGGCACACCGGGGGCACAGCCTTTGCACCCACTCCCTGCAGCACCTCCGAATCCCCGGGTCACGGCAGGCAGCTGAACCCCCACCTCTGGGTCTCCAACCCCCCACCCAGGGGCTGACCCAGCGGCACTGCCCGGCGGGGCTGGCGGTGAGGGGGATGGATACCAAACCCAACAGGGCTGGGGGCTGTAGAAGCATCAAAAGGAGAGACGGGGGAGGACGAAGCGCTGCAAACCCTCTGCTCAGAGACAGTGAGATCTCGGTACCTTCCCGTATATGGGAAAGTCGAGCTCTTCCCTGTGTAAGAGCCTTTTGTCAGGCGATAGGAAAGGGAAACGGATCTCCACCCGGCTGTGACAGCAGGCAGGGCGCGGGGCAGGGGACACGCTGGCAGGGCTGGACGGAGGCGATGGCCCCGCTCTAGCCCGGCTCCTGGATGCACGGAGGGTCTGAGCGCAGGACAGAGCTGCGGAGGGTGCTGGGAGCTGGAGGGGAGGCTGGGCTGGCTCCGGGGATCAAGGAGCAGGGTTCGGGGTGCGACGGCAGCAGCCGGGAAGTCTCTTTTCCCAACACCCTGCAGGCTGGGCTTCCCACCACTGCACAGCCTGTGCCAAATCCCTCCCTTCCAACCTGATCCTTCCAGTCCCAGCCTTTGGATTGCCTTAAAAGGACACAAAGCGTTTCTCTCCAGAGCCTGTTTTTTCCCCTCTGCACCAGGAGGAGGGCCCGACCTGGTTCAGGAGTTTCCTTGGAGGGCAGAAACATCCAGCGGCATCCCCCCACCCATCCCAGCACAGTGATGGGAGCCCACTGGCCCCTTCTGCCCCGTGCCCACGTGTGTCAGACCCCTCGGCAGGATTAACACAACACTGGCCACTACTTCTCTGGACCCCCCCATCCCTTTCCAAACATGACAGACCCCATCTCTGGGGCTCACCAGCCCCGATTTTGGTGGGCAGCCCCATGCAGGCAGCCCCTGCCTCCGTTCTCCTGCCATAGAGCATCCTGCATCCGCAATCACGCTCAGGGACAAACTCCCTGCTGTTGTTTCGGGCCAGCTGCTCCCCTTTGCACAACTTTTTTTCCCCCTTTACAGCAGCAGCGAAGGAGGAGGCTCTGCTTGTCCCTTTTGTCATCTGCCCAAACCCAGACATCGGCAGTGGGGCACCTTCCTCTGAGCTGCCAGTAAGGCTACAGGAGGGGAAAAGGTCTTTCTGGGTGAAGCTCATCTGGTGTTTGCACAAGAGGAGCTCAAGCCCTTTTTGTTTATTTTCCTCCTAGACCATGGGAAGGGTGTGGGTGCCTCCGAGCAGTTTAATCAATGTCACTGTGACTTCAGCAGGTGACTCTCACCATGAGGCCCCCGGCAGCATGGATGCAGCCCCAGCAAAGCCACATCCCAGCGAAACCTCCCGGCACACGCCAGGATGGATTTTCTGTGGGGAGAGACCATGGAAAGGAGTTTGTCCTGGGGAGATGCGGGGTTGTGACAGCTCACAGCTGGGCACAGAGGAAGCCTGAGAGAAGATTTAAGTTGCTGGGAGTTCCCTCTTAGTCCCCAGTGTCCACAGGCACATGCTGAGAGCCCGTCAGACCACACGAGACACCAAACAGCAGGTTATGCTACTGGTCAGCATCAGCAGGGAAAAAAAAAAAAAAAGAGCATCCTGCTCACAGCGTCCGGGACTGCACCAGGCATCTCAGAAGCAAAATCCTTGTAACAGGCATCTAGACAGACCCATCACCCCAGTTCCCTAATTAATGACTCCTTTACAACCCTTTCAATGTTTTTTTTTT
>VZTO01000070.1:1250-35121 GCA_013400615.1 Syrrhaptes paradoxus
GTTTGTTTGTTTGTTTTGGGTTGGTTTGAAGCCAAGCCAGGTTGGTGTGGTTGCTTAGCATAACTAGGGTTTGGTTAATAAACGTCAGTGAAAGAGATTTCAGAAGAACATTTGAAGGCTAAATAACAGTAAGGAGACTAAATACTTTGTTGGACCAGTGCCCATGTCCTTGAATGATATTAGACAGATCAACAAGTGATTTTTCACTTCATGTTTATGATGCTGTTTGTGATATGTTACTTGAACCACAGGCAAAGAGGCAAAGGTAGAAAAGCTGAGGGACATGAGGACCAAGGAAGAAATACTGATGAGTCTCAAATTAGGCAGCCCTGAAAATCCTTCTGAAAACAGGTTTGAAATTGCCAAACATATTAAAACAAGGGAAGAAAAGGTGGGGGGAAGAAAAAAAGAAAAAAGCTTGCCAAGATGGAAGGCAGGTTTTAAAATAATGAAATCGAGAAATCTGGAGTAAATGCTTTTAATGAAGACCTTCTGTGGCATTTAAGTTGCACTTTGTGTTTACTTGCGTTTACATTCATCAGTTGGCTAGCAATGGTAATATGATCCTTTTTATTCAAATAAGTTTATCTATTTTAAAATCTATATGGATATTTGTATTGGTCCAGCACATTTCAAAATTACAAAGTTAGCATAAATTAAAATTCTATTGTGAACATTTAATTAGCAGTTAAGTTTCCAGAGTATTTGTGACTATAAAATTCTGATTTAATTAATTCACATGGATTATAAAGACAACTTGTTTATCATTTGGATTTTCATTCACAACTTTTAAACACTGAACATTCATAACCACTGATGTTCTATCATGTCATGCTTAAAAATACATTTTAACAGTACTCAGTAGCAACACAACATCTTTGGTCTTTACAAACAGTGTTACACCATGGTGTGATTTTACAGTGATTTTTTTGGTATGAAGAAATGGATATTTATTCAATCTCATTTTCAACAGGTCCGTTTATCACATCTTAAGAAATAATTACTTTGTAGAAAACAAAGTGGGGTCTGATTAAGTGTTATTGTTTCAGAAGCTGGGCAAATTTTGTAAAATTAAAAACTAAGTTCTTATGGTCTCACACACTTATCTGGACTCTTTCAGACTTCCCAATTCTGACATCTATTTTCTGTAAGAAACTGTACCAGAAAATTATTAGTTCACATGCTTGGATACTCATGGAAATGTGAATTATAAACATGGACATGCAAATATTCACATAAGAATATGGTATTTATATGTGAAGAGGAATACCATTTGACAGAGATAAAAGAGCTGGTTCGTAGAAGCTATTTAATGAGCCGTAAAAGAATTTCAATCACACTCTTTGCAGCTAGAGTGAACCAAACACATATTACTGAGTCCCAATCGCAGTATCACTGCGTATGCTACATCAAATATATCTTTTTAAGGAATAAATACTCTTTAGCATAGGAGGACAAGATCTTGTACTCCTCAGCCAGAGGTTTGCTAAGTGAAAATTTGGCTAGTTAGTTACTGACTGACACTCCATTTCTGCCCCTTCATTCACTTGTCTTTTCAGTTCATCTTTCTCATCCATTTCATTTTTCACTGCCTGAAGCCCCTGATAATAAAAATAAGGAACTTCCTAAATAACCATAGCTTAAGACATCCATATGTACATATGCATTTATACACACAAAAATTATACACACATTTGTACGTAGGTACATATCACCCATGTATAGGTATCACTACTAGAACAGCATACATGAAAGAGAAATTGATACTCAGTATCAGAAGTAAAATATGAATAAATTATTAGAAATGTTCTGTTAAAAATTTGAGTCTGTTAAGGATGAGAACAGTATTAAAATGTCTCCATCTAGAAATTTTATACAGATTTGAATTTACTGCAAGGAGAAGACACCTTTCTATTACTGAACTTAATTCTTGTGTGATCTCCTAATCTCTCTACAAAACTATAGTCTCCTTCCATTTTTTATGCCAGTGTGGCAGGCCAATAGGGTGCTATTAAAAATATCTCTGCTGTGTTTCCCTTTCTTCTGTCCTCAGCCCATTGCTCTCACAAANTGAGGGGAGCGGTAGGAACAGATGCAGGAGGACAAAACGCCAGCAGGGAGGAGTACTGGAACTGAGTAACTCCATCATTACTCCAACTTGGGAGGGACAGGAGGGAGCGAGAGAAGGGGGAGCAGGGGAAAGTGGGAAGGAGAGGAGAAGGGAAAGAAGGTGGGAGGGATGACTAAGAGGTGGATAAATCTAAAAATGTAAAAAGAAGATTATATATTCTTGGACCAGCAATGAGAATTTCTATAGTATAGAGAAACCAAATACTTAGGAATGACCTAAAAGAAGGTATGGGATATAATATTTAATCACACTATGTCCAACACATCTCCAATTCAATGCAAATGTGAAAAGGCAACTGTGATGCAAACATGTATCAGCTAAAACACATCCACTGTTGATGGGGAAGTAGCTATGTGTTTGAATGGGCTCATCCTCATTGAACCTTGTTTACCCATGTTCAATGCAGATAAATGTAAGAAGTGAACTACTAAGATACTGAGCAGAAACCACACACTACATCAAAAGGGAAGAATAAAAGAGCTTTGCTTGTTCAGCATAGTAAAAGAAGACTGAGAAGGGATATGACCATAAACATATCATGAAGAGACAGATGCCAGTGGGTGAAAGAACTGCAGAAGCTCAGAAATGATGTCAGCATAAAAATAAACAAGTGTAAACTGAGTATGGTATATACTCAAGCTGTAAGTCACAAGGTTGTGTGATGTGGAGTTTGCAATAGCGAGACAGTGGATGCATGGCCCCAAGGGGTCTGGTGTGAATGTTAGGTTCTTAACTGAGTTTTATTTTTAGGAATTTGCCCACAGCTACTGGAAGTTTTACTCCTGGGACAGGTGCTCACCATATCACAGTTAAACGATGCTGTCATGGTGAGTTACAGAGAAAAAGGTAGCATGTCAATTAAGCATAATGATGTGGCAATTAGCTTCTGATTTCAACTTTCTAAATATGTGCCACAGAATAACTAAAAGGATGCAAAAAAACTAATCTCTTCATCCTCTATTAAAAAATGGGGTACGTGAAGAAATGAAAAATATTTGACTACTCAGAAAATCTATTTGTCTTCTCTGTTTAGCATCTCCTATTGATCACTATCAGTGCTGACAAATAGCTTGAAGCTATCATCCTGAATTGATATTTAATTAAAATGAAGATCTATTCTAATTGTATGGTAAACACATCAGAGTTCTGTATGTAAATAATGTCAACAGATGAAGGATAAAAGAAGAATTTTAAATACGTGTTAGAAAGTTTGCAAAGGGGCTAAGGAGCAAATCATGCAGAGAAAAGCAGTAATTAAATTCTGTCTCCAATTTATTTTTACACTGGATTCCACTCTTATTATACTGAAGTTTAAAGTCTGTTTTCTTATTTGCCTTGCCAGAATGAATAAATAACTTGAATGATATGGGGTTTAGGGGAGTTTTAAATCACAAAAGTAATGTTTTCTTCATCAAAGTGTGAAACCTATTCCTAGTATGACTAGAGTATGTGTCTTAATGACATTGAAACTTACAAAATTAAATTACTGAATTGTCTTACAGAGGACAGCATTTTTCAGAGAACATTTCGTCTCTTACTCCTGGTCAGCAACTTTCTGTCAATGTGCCCTTTCTCCAAAGTTATATATGTCATTAACAGGAAGCACTGAACTGTTCTGCCGGTTACCCAGAGGACTCAATCAGTTTTACTTTATCAGGTCCTCTACAGACAGATAGGAACAGTCTTAGGTTCACTGGCCCTGGTCCTCATGGGACTTCAACCACCCTGCTATTTTCTGGAGGGATGACACTGCTGGACATAAGCAATCCAGGAGGTTCCTTCTCCATGTGATAGAGAAGTCAACAAGAAGAGGTGCTCTGCTGGACCTCATGATCACAAACAATAAGGGGCTCTTTGGAGATGTGAAGGTCAAAAGCAACCTTGGCTGCAGTGACAATGATATGGTAGAGATCAGGATCCTGAAGGCAGAGAGGAGGTTTAAAAGCAAGCTTGCAACTCTAGAGTTCAGGAAGGAGGACGTTGGCCTCTTCAAAAGCAGAAAGGAAACATACAGAGGGTGGAAGCAAGTATGGGTGACATGTGAGGAATACAGGAATGTTGTCTGAGCATCTAGGGACAAAGCTAGGAAAGATAGTCCAAGTAGAACTGAATCTGGGCAGGGATACCAAAGGCAACAAGAAAGGTTTCTCTAAGCACGTAGGAAACCAAAGGAAGACCAGGGAAAATGTGGGTCCTTTTTTCAACAAGATGGGGGACCTGGTTACACCGGACACAGAAAAAGACAATATACTTAACACTGCCTTTGCCTCAGTTTTTACTAGCAAGACTAGCCATCAGGAATCCCAGGGACCAGGGGGAAAAGCTGGCACAAGAAAGAAGCATTTTTAGTGGAAGAGGATCATGTCAAGGTATATTTAACCAAACTGAACATATACAAGTCAGCCCTGATGACAAGGGCCCTGATGGGCTGCACCCACAAGGGCTGAGAGAGATGGCTGATGTCATTGCAAGGCCACTCTTGATAATCTTCAATTGATCATGGAGACTTGGAGAAGTACTCAAAGACCACATCAGCTGCTGACCTGCTTTTTCCCTGCAATGTCTACAAAGATTTTGGTTTTGGCAGTACATTTTTGAACAAATAGTCTATGAACAGTTCCCACACATGAGTGAAGAAAAAAAATGCTCAGGAGTACAGTGTGTGCACACACTCACCATAGCTTGTACGCATTGTGACATTACTTGGGGAGGAGGTCAAGGAGAAAAAAAAAATAGGTTTGAAGAACATGATCTCTGTAGTTATATGGTCTGTGTGTCAGAAAGAAGATTTTTCCTCTACTCAGCTGGGATTCTAGGATTCAAATTATATTCAGTAGGAAGCCTTCACTGTTTTTACTAGCACTGTAAATGCATATAAGAAAACTATGTTTTCCTTGAATCCCTGTTTTTTTTTCATTTTCCTAAGTTATTTTAAGGGATTTTTTAATTTTTTATTTTAAGACTTTACATTTACATACTACTTTCTGATATAAATTTTATTTCAAAATTACAACTCTTTGAAACACAGTCATCCCCAAATAGAATTTTCTTGTATTTTTTGTTCTGATAGTAATTATGTTTAACCATACGATAATTACACTAACTGCTCTGTCATGTTTATCTTTGCAAGGACAAAATCATCAAAGATAATCATATCCATGGTAGAATGCAATGCTGGCATGTTACTAACCTGTGAATTATTTCTCCTACTGTGGGATATTCAAATAAATCTGACTTCAGCCCAGTAACCTCAGTTAATGTCTGTGGGAGTTACTTTTCCACTCTGTCTGGAAGTGGAGAAATGAGATTGAGTGGGCTAAACAGTGAGGTATGAAAGCTCCACTGACATCAATGGTAGTTTAAACAAGAGGAAGGTATCAGTCTGAGTTCCAGAATGAAAATATTTTAACACCAAAAGCCTTTGTAAGGTAGCACAGACAAAGTTAAATTACCCTGGAATACCAGTCCGAGATAAACCATGGAAAGTAAATGGATGCTCTAGTCAGAGCACCTCATTTTTCCGTGTTTTAACACAATCAGACACATTAAAGAGTAAGAAAAGAGCCAGTGACTGTGCCTTAGGTGAAACACATTCAGCTGAGTAGCTGACTTGTATCTCAGCCTTAGGAAGTGGTTCCTGCATACAAAAATTAGGTTTGGGGTATGCAACTTCAGGGGTGTGTATGTGTGGGCGTGCATGTGCGTTCACCCATATGCCTGCATGGTCAAACTGCCTCTCATCAACAATCTGCTTGATGATTTAATAATCACTAATATAACAACACCAGCAGAAGTTAATAATTTTTTTCTTCTTTTTCTTTTTTTAGATCTCAAACTGGAGTTGTCCTTAGCTGTACAGTAAAAGCTTGGCTGAGTTCCTACTTTCATTTGCATTCATTTGCCTTCCTTCCTAATGATAAATATACAGCACAGACAATTTGTCTCATATACTTTTTTACCTTCTTTATCCAAAATATGTTTTGTCTCACCTATTCAAGACTGTAGTTGTATTTCACTCACTTATAGGAAAGTCCTTGGTAATTCACTGTTGCCTGAGGCTCTCTGAGTTATGCCTCTTTCACTTTCGTGACAAAAACATAACAACAGTGCTTCAGGGGTAATATTTTCAGTGGCAAGATGCACCTGGAGAACTATAAATGCTAAAAAATAGAAGGATTCTCTTGTAGCTTGTCTTTCCTCCCTGAAATTTTGATCATTCCCATGACATTCCACACTGACAATGCTGTTTCACCAAGTTAAATTTTGTTTGGTTGTGAAACATGGTCCGGTACAGGTGAGGTTCGACTTTGATATTTGAAGGTATAGAAACACAATAGGTAATACCACCTTATTTTCAAGTCAGTAGGAATAAGAAGAAAGTTTATCTGGGGATTTGTGCTCCTTCCCTCACTCCTTAAACCTCTATATAGGTGAAGGCTGCAGGAAAAGATTTCTGGCAATCTTCTGTACTGGTAAGACTGTTTTTAATCAGAAAATGCCTGTTGAAAAAGGCAAAATGTCCTGTGAAAACACAGAAATTTTGGTTATGTTTCCTTATAAATTGACAAAGGGAAAACTTTCAAATAAGAGCTAAATGGAAATTCTTTATCATTTCAAACATTATATTTTTTTCTGTTTCAAAAGTCACTCTCATACATTGTTAATTTTAGATGCTATGCAAAACTTCAAAAGTAAACTAGACTGCAGAGAAAAATATATTTGAAGCTGCATTACAAGTGACTTACAAAAGTTAAAATTCTGACATATTCTAAAAAAATGTTAATTTTAGTCATATTTTAGTCTGTTTTCATTCTCTGATGTTATACACAATTTTGTAAGAGTTGTAAGTATCATGAACTGTCAGGCATTATTTGGAAAGAATAGACAGTCCCTGATTCAAGGAATTTGCAAATTATGTAAAATATTGTAACAGCTATATTAATAATCATTTTCCCCGTGTACTGTTGTCTTGGGTCAGGACCACCACCATGTGGTCGCAACCCCCCCCTCCCCTCCCTTCCCGGTAAGATGGGGAAGGATAAGAAAAAAAAAAAAAGTGGAACCTCGTGAGTTAACGACAGATTTTTAATAATACCACACAAGGAAAGCAAAAGAAAGGAGAATGTAACAACAAGACAAGATATAGAATACAACGGAAAACACTGATACAATGAATATCTCACCACCAAGGACTTCACAAAAGAGACCCTTCTTGGGCTGGCTTCCCCTTATATCCCGGCCATGACGTCAGCATGGTATCGAATATCCCTTTGGCTATGCCCACCTCCCAGCTTCTGTGAGGAATTAACCCTATCCCAGCTGGACCCAGGACAACTGTCTACTTAATGATCTATTCTGCATTCTATCAAGACCTGCATGTTGTGTTTCCTATAAGAGCTGTGGAAATTTACTGTAAAGTTTCATTATAATTTTAATTCTGTTCCTTCTTATTGCTCTCTTAATATGCCGTGATATCTCTCAATAATGCTTAATTCTTAATTTCTTAATTTTGTGTAATAAGAAATAGTACAATAACACAGCCTAGCTGCTCGTTGTTCTTCAGCTGTAGCAGAAGCACTGTAGAGACAGAACAAAATGTACTGGATAATGTGGAAAGGGGGAAACAAATGAAGCTAGCAGAATTAGATTAGCAAGTAGTAGTTAATTCCAGTGGCGATACATTTTGATTTCTGAACCAAATATATCTATTAGAGAAATCCAATATGTTGTGAAGGAGGTAAGGGTAAACACAGATGCAGGCCTAGACAGTAGGAGCTACTACTTATATTTGAGGAGCTATACAGAGCTGTTATCCAGATCAATAGGAGTTCTGTAAAAATAAAGAGGCCAGCAATCTTAGGTTCTGTTCTGTTCATTCAAATCCACCAAGATACTAGAAACCATCAATACAGACCCAACCATTACATGACAGACATAATATATATACATAGTCAAAAAGAAATTTAAAAAAATTGGTCTGCAAATACTATTATATAGTAAATTAATTTGTTCATAGAATCATAGAATCATAGAATGGTTTTGGTTGGAAAGGACCTTAAAGATCATCAGGTTCCAACCCCCCTGCCATGGGCAGGGACACCCTCCACTAGCCCAGGTTGCTCAAAGCCTCATCCAGCCTGGCCTTGAACACCTCCAGGGATGGGGCATCCACATCTTCCCTGGGCAACCTGTTCCAGTGCCTCACCACCCTCAGAGTGAAAAATTTCTTCCTAATGTCTAGTCTAAATTTACCCTCTTTTAGCTTATACCCGTTACCCCTTGTTCTCTCACTACACTCCCTGATAAAGGGAGTTCCTTAATTACTCTTCCTTTTGCAATTATTTTCTGCATAAATTCAGCTTCTAGCTGATGGACTAATAGGAAATACAAAAAAGTATTCAGAGGAAATATTTGTGAAGTATCTATGGAGAGTGTATTTTTGTTTTGCACTGGAAATCTGTCTCTAACAGCTGCATTTGGATTTAAGGAACAAAAACATACAAGGTGATGCACGGACCAGTTGAGAGGTGTTGTTCAATTACTGCATATTCACAACAAACCCTTTACAAGTCACTGAATTCACTCAAAAAATGGCCTACTAGTGAATACATTTGGGAAGGGTGGGAAGCATGAAGGGAGTGGAAGAGGAAAAAAACCCAGCAAACAGCTACAGCTTTCTTAAACATGACTTTCAGACAGAAAGAAAGCAAAAGCTTCCCAAGAAAGATACTTATCACAAGTTGCTTGCCCAGCTCCAGGAATCCTCATAGTAATAGGCTTGGCTTTCAGATTCAGAGGATCATGTCCCAGCATTTGAAGGACAGATATAAGAAGAAATACCCTTTCCATCACTGTGTGTTATCTAAGTATGAGCCGCACAAGTTCTTATGTAGTAGCTAAATATTTCCAAATGGTGTAAACAAATTAATAGCAGCTCTGGAAGATATATATCTCATTTGAAATTATTATTGTGGATACAAAAGCATAGAGATCTAAAAGCTCTTGTTTTAAATGAAAGTACACAAAGAAAAATAAAAATGATAAAATATACAGACAATTTGTGGAATAGCTAGTCCCAGACATTCACCACTAAATGCTGCTGCTTTTCTCTCCTTTATTCTCCACCTTCTTACCTGCTTACCTGCATCTGATTAAGATACAAATTCCTCTGTCATCCTTATGGAACAGTACCTGATTTCCTGCTTTACTGTCACCCCTGGGTCCCCAGGGGCAATGGAATTTCCTGCCTCCCAGTGCTGCCAGTGCCCCACAGAAGACCACAGTCATGACACAAGCTCTAACGCCAGCAGGCAGTTAATGGGTGGAGGATATACTGTCTTGGGGCACTCGAGCTTACCATGGAGGAGCAGGAGGACAGCTCAACAGCAAGAAAAGAACATCTACTTGTATTTATTTAAGCTCTGCAATAGGAATGAGGAATAAATCTGAGACCAGTAGGCAGCTGCACCTTCTGCTGCCCTGTAAATTATATTCTTGCCAGGCCATTGTGTAAACTTTTTCAGTTTCCTGAGAGATTTCCTGATGGGTCACAGTACTGCAAGTGACAGCTACAGCTATTGGAAATAATGGCCCATAGCTGCAGCAAAAGAGAATTAACGAGAGCACTTTTTATTCAGGATAACAGCCTGGTAATCCGTATCATCACTTCAGAGTGAGTTCATACAACAAAATCAAACAAGCAGATAGACAGTTTGGGCTGTGAATAAAATAGAAATATATCTTTTTTCACATTCTATCACCATTATTTTCCATTTTTTCTCTGCTTTTGAGAAAGCAAAATGGTACAGACAAAGCTAAGTGGATCTGAATAAGAATCACCCTGTTGTAGTACTGTAGGTAGAGTTCAGAGCAAACCCCTTTCTGTTGTCAGTGAATAGTTGTGGGACACATTGCTGAAGACTTAAGCTTTTTTCCACACGGGAGGAAATAGCAATATGTGTTTTTTACAGAGTCCTACAAGTGATTTCAGTCTTGATCTAAAAATAAGAAAATTTTTATCCATGACACTTTTTCAATGTTGCTTTTGATCTCCTTTGGTATCTCTTCTACAGGATGTATCAGTTAATGCAGTAATGTTATCACCGGTGTAACGCTCTGATTCTGGTCGCCTTGACTGAACTGTGTTCCTGCAGACACTTCAGGTGAAGGAAAATCTGGTTTAAATGAAGATAAGACAAGTCAAGCCAGAATATTGTCTCTATCTGGAAATTGCAAAGGAGTAAATCATATATCCTTTGTTATTTTGTGTCATGCCCACAAAGGTATGGAATATATAGCGTGAGTGGGGTTTGGCTTGAAACTAAGTATCGTTAGCTGGTTGTCACCTGTCACCCATAACTTTAAGGTCCCATTATGCTGAGCAGAGATTAAGGGCTCCAGGCAGTGTCACAGTTCATATAGGTATCCAATTCCTTTTAAAATGGTGTAGGGTACCTGTGATAGCTGCAAAGACTCGTCAAATATGTCAGAACATACATAGGAGAGAAATGTTTTACTAGACCAACAGCTTGATGGTAAGGACTTCTCAAGTAGCTTTAGTTGGCCATGTTCAGGCAGATAAATTGCAACCTGGGCTGACAGTCAGCTGAACCATTTTCTAGGCTCCATTAACCCTATGGATTAAATTTCTGTTGACTGCAGTGTGAGCTAAGACACAAAGCTCACAGATTTGAACCACTAAATTTCCAAGTGAATCCTTCTTGGTTTCTCCAAACTAGTGAAGAAGAGTCTTGTGGAGACAGCTGAACTAGCTCTGTATAGGAAATAGTTTTGACAAGAAAAGATCAAGCCTAAGTCCTGGGTCAAGTCAGCCTGGGGGGCTGCCGTGCTGCATGGCCATCGCAGTTCTGCTTCCAGCAGCTCCATCCTTGAACCTCTGTAGAGAGCTGCAAGGAGCAGGACAGCCTCTCTGGGCATAAGATTTTTGTTAATGTACTTGCCCGGTGCTACCGATTTTTTCTCTCTCATTCCCAGCCACACACATCTCATTATGCTTTGACATTATTGCCACAAAATGAATTTCAAAAGTTTTTTTATTTTATGGGTAATTTGCAACATTTAACTTAAATAACTTGGAAGTCATAACAACTAGTGAGTGCAGCAACAAAAAAACTCGAATAACTTTTTTGTTCCTCATTAAACAGCCAAATCTTTGAGGATGTATTATTATTAAAGCTAAAATAACCCAAGTACACCAACTGCATTTGGGGTTGTAAACTGTCAAGTTTCAGTCAAATAATAATGGAAATGTCTCAGAGTAGAAATTAGATAAAAGAAAGTTAATAAAGGAATTTCTCAGAGACCCTTTGTAAAATGGAGACCTTCTAATGAAGGAAGCAATTTATTCAAAATAGATATAAAAAATAATGTTAACTATCTGATGCTATTTAAACAAGCAATAACCATCAATAAAAAAGAAGGTTTAACTAATGTGTTTCATTGCAAAAAAAATTATATTAACCACTTTTCACAGTCTGGAATCTTCATCAATCAATAATAGATAATATTTACTGTCTCCTGCCAGGGAGCCTTTTTTATATTTTTAATGAAATACATTGAATGTAGGTTACCATAGTTACAGGAGAATTTCGGAATGAGTTTTGTTTTATCATAATTGCTGCATATTAGTATATAAACAGCTGAACTCCATCTTCCACTGGTAGCACTAATTTGTGCCTAGAGACAATTTCCTCCCCCTAGAAAATCGAACAACAGCTTAAAATATGCTGCAAGTTTATGGTCCTCCCTAGAGGGAGTGGAAAGTTTCTGCAAGTCAAGCTGTTTGTTGTTTAGAGCCTGGGACTACTGGGATCGGTAACACAGAAAGGTGAAGCTGCAAAAATCCATTACCAGCAGTAAAGGGAAATTAAAATTGTTCCCTACCCCACCCAAGACATGTTGAATTATAAACACATTACTTCCCATCACTATTGTTTCTGAGCAGACCTGAACACTAATGAATTTGGCTGGGATTTTTACAGAACCCTGGGGGAGTTTGGAAACTAACAAGGAATACAACACAGGTTCCATAAAGATCCCAGCTTTCATTGTCATAGTGTTTTCTAACATATGAAAGTATTGTTCCCAGGTTGCAAAGGCTAGGAAAGAAGAACTGCTTCATCATGGATCACTTATTGATCTCCACAAAGACTAATACTCATCAGATTACTGCTTTACTCTAAAGAGAGGAGTTGTGAGAGTAATTTTTTCCTGTGTGAATTATAGCATTTTTAATCTCTCCCAGAAATATTGAGAGGCAGGAGATGATAGCATCATAGAAAATGTGTGAATGAGGCAGAAATTGAACCCAGAAATTAAAAGGCCTAACTGAGATCTTTACTAGCTCAACTGTTCCTGCAAGGAGTTACAAATGCAGAACTTCCATTGCACTTCCATATTGCTCCATGCTGAGAAGTCAAACAAAACTTCATATAACACTCACGCTAAAGTGTTTGAAAAGCCAATATTCCTGAAATGGTGGCTGTTATGATTCCCTGAACAGAAGAAAAATCTTCCAAGACTGGCCAATGACTGACAGCTCAACAAGATTTTTGCTGTTTCTCTAAAATGCCATGATCCTCCAAGTAAAACGCAAAGGAAAAGACAGTATGTCATATACAAAACCGAAGGACAAGAAACTAATGTCAAGTCAAAGATTGCCTTCTCCAGTGTGACAGCAATTGCACGGATCAGTGGATTCCAGGAGATAGTAGTCTTAAACATGCTACACTTTAATGAACACAGTTTTGTAACTGAAGATGACTCAAGTGGCACATTGCATAACTCAAATAAAAGCGCAGTAACTTAGTAATACCTATTGTTTCCCTCATAGTCACAAAGGGAAATCTTTTCATTAACATTATAAATGACAAAATACTTTATAAAATCAAGGTAAATCTGTCTGGTAGCTTTTCATAGAAACCTAGAGAAAATATCTTCTTTTCATGTCATCATATCATTACTGCTTATGTTTTGAGGATCACTGTTATCAAGAAAATTAATTAACGCTTCACACCGCTTGGCTTTATCCCTGCTCCAGTCTAGGAGGGACATATCTTCATAACCTTTACCCTTGAGCTTTTATGGACACAAAAGCCACAGAAAATATTTATTGTCCTTTCAAACATGAAATTAGCAGATGTTTACACATCAGTATTCTCCCTTAATACTCTCCCCCCTCCTTAAAAGAACAAGGCAAGGTGATTTACCCAACCCTTCACACCCTGGTAGGTTCAAAGGGTCCCACACACAAAAAACTTTCCTCACACAATTAGGAATGCTGAGTACTTTAACTCAAATCCAGACCCATCCACAGATCATCAGGGAAGAGGAAAAAGAGTGACATCTGTTGGATAAACTGCTATTTTTACCTCATCCAGCTCCAGTCTGGGACCCATTTACTTTATGTTTAGAGTTGTAACTGGCAAAATAACTGATTTTTGTCATGTACTGAAGAAGAAACAGGTGCTTGTGCCCACCAAGGGTGCCTGTTTATTGCTTTTACTGCGTCTTTTGATGTCTGGTTCATTTTTCTCCCATTATCCATTCTCATGCCTTTCATCTAGTAATAGAACACACTAACTGCAAAAGTGCATCATGAGAGGAAGTAAGATTTATGTGTGATAGTGCACAAACACACAGAAAAAGTCAGTCTTTATCTCTAAATCTTTTAGCACAAATAGACAAGCTCAAGACAAAGGATAGGAAGCAAAAAAAGGAAGAACATCTTGTCCAAGATAACATTGAACAGAAACAATATTGGTAAGAACAGAGACCAGTCTCCTTCATTCCACATAGCTCTTTGTAGACAGCTTTATGGTGACTTTTTTCCTATTGCCTTTGATTAATGTATTTGTTACCAGTTTTCTCTTTTTACCCCATACAAAAAAAAGGACAAGGTCAAAACTTAATTTAATGCTCTAGACATGAGCCAGAGTACTTCAGTGCAGTAACTGAATTCGAAACATATGAGAGAGAAAGAGTGAGATTTTAAATATCACTTAGCAATTAGCATCCTGCTGTCTAAAAGCTTGGCTCTTTGTTTTGAGACCCAAATGAGACATGGAAAACCACAAAATATATCTAGAATCTAGGGCTTAATCTTGGCCATTTATATGCAGGGAATTGGTGTCTTCCACCAAGTCCACGCAGAACCTGGGCTCTCACTCACATCACAGGACTGAGCTCCTATTTCATAGTACTTCTTTTTTTTACAATTATCTTTGTACATTTATTTGTTCACTCCTATAAATTCTCCTTCCTTCATTATAGCACCTGTGTACTTTAATGTAGACTATACCAGCAACCATTTTGCTGCTTATTTCCTTGCTTCCTTGGTTATGTGTGACAAAAATAGAGAGATTAAGAAATAGACAGTGGTAAGCAAAGAATCAAAAGTGTGTTGAGAAGGTACTATTAGTAAGAAATGGGGTGGAGGGCAGTGCAGGGGAGATGTCCTTTAAGAAGTATTGAACCATTGAACCATTGACCTTCAGAGTTTTCTATTATGGTCCAAAGAGAAGTTGCTAAAGCACCTCACCACAGGAAATAAATGAGAAATTTTGAGGGTTATTGAGCACTGAATTCTTGTGGTGGCCCAGCAAAATGTTACTTAGAACAGGTGTTCCTGCAATTGTGATACATTGGGGAAATTTACACTGTTCAATAACCCCCCAAGACATACTAATGCCTCTCTAATGTCTCTAGAAATTGTATATTGGACTGTCGAAGAGTACAGAATAAAACCTCTCTTTAAGCCTGGTTGAAGATATTTACAATTCAGCATATGTTTCTTGTACAGCTGGCTTTTTCTGGAAATAAGGAGGACTTGTTGGATCAAGCCCTGAAAGTTCCCACCTCACTGCAAGACTTCTATTATTTCAAAATGTTTGAGGCTACTGTCCTGGTGCCTTAACATTTCTCTTCCTGAACAGAAAGGGAGAGTTTTATTTCCAAGCAAAACCTCAGCTATTTAAGAGATCAACCCGAAGGGCAGGAAATCCCCCATAGGACAGGTGTAATTTTAAGGCTCTAGGCCCATACATAGCGAGAACAGTTGGGAAGCAATCTTCCCCACAGTTTTAAAGCCAGATGCTATTATTATAGCATAAACATAATATAGCCAATTTGCAATTTCAATTAACAATAAAGTATAACTATTTAATAAAAATGGAAAACAGATGGTAAAAATAAAATAAAATGCCCATGGCTATCAAATTTGCTCAAATTAAATGGAGGAGCAGGAAAGAAAAGCACATTCAATAAAAAAAAGAGTTACCAACCCTGAGGAGATCTGGGAGGACTAGAAGAGAGAAATGACCAAAATGCATTCTCCCAAAGTAACTTAAGCATTTTTATATGCTCAGACTCAGTATTTATGTACTGGAACTTCGACAAATTCTGCAGATAGGAGCAAATCTACAGAAAATGAGAAAAGTTTAGTGAAACAATGTGGCAAGTGACACAGGTAGGTATTGTTAAGAGTTCAGCACTGTGGGAGGTGCATGAATCATTGCATGTGCTGGGATCTTTTCATACATTAAGAAGACAATTTAACTAAATAAGGAGGAAAAGGAAATGACTAGGTTTTTCACAATGTCAAATATGGAGGCTTCTTTTTTTGTATTTCAAGTGGAGTAGGTGCTTGAAGCCCTGACAACCTGCAGTGGGAGCAAACTCTAAATAGGCATGTAGCACAACAAGGTCACAGCTTCTGACTTCTGTGATTATCCAGGGATATTTTACTAGCTGCAAACCATTTTATTTCAAAGAAATGATTCAGCACTGAATTGAATTCAATATGTCATTTCACACTAGAACTGGGCAAACTATTCTTAGGAAACATTTTAGCTAGTAAATTCGACCCTTTTTTTGGTTAGCAGATTATTAGCAAAAATATTATGATCCCCGTAAACATGTTCATTTTCTTTAAATCATTGAAGTGTTTTGAACAAACATTTTTCAATCATCTTCCCTGTTGCAAACTTTTCATTTAATTATGTCCTTGGCTATACAGCAAGTTTCCCTGACTATTTGCCTGAAGCTCTAAATACCCATAAATGTAGTGGGAAAGTAGATGGGGCAAATAACAGATATCTGCATTCATACATATGTGGTTTGGGGTTTGTAAGTTTACTGGTAAATGAATGGAGAAGAGCCGTTCCCAAATTATCCTTCAAACAGGAACACTGGCCAAATGTTCAGTGCAGGTTTAACATGTGTCCTTTTACCAGGTTTAACATATGTCCCTTCAGCCTGGTGAGACAGCTGAATCCTGCATTGTCATGGACCTGCAGCCCTTCTTCCTACGTTTAAGACAAGCCAGGATATTTTGCTACTAATCTTGTATCCCCCCAAGGACTACTCACTTTGGCGGTGAGCACAACTGAATTGAAAAGCAATTCAGAACTTGCCAGAATGCCTGTCAGTTTCTTCCGTGTTTACCAAGCTCTATTTCAGACAAACATACCATGATGATATAGCAAGTACTCAATACCAACACTTCAAGCATCAGCAGAGAGAAACAGAGCTGACGGTAAGACCCTTAATCAGGATACATGAACAAGCAACAATTCAGTTTACTCTTGTAGAGCTGTGGTGAGACAAATAAATCTTTCCATAAAGCTACAGAAGCTGAGCTAAAAAAAAAAAAGCTAACTTATTTTGAGCCCGTAAGTTCAGATAAACCAAACCTGAAAGCTTTCCTGCAAAACTCAAATCTCACATTCTCACATTTTCCAAATAATACATTATTCCTTCTGAGCCTTTTTTTCATTGTGGTGGCTATGACTTTAGTTGCTCTTTCAGATAATCCTTAAAATTCATACCTAAACCAGTGACAAAAAGACAGGTGCAATTCTAGTCATTCCCATCACAAGGGATTACATGACCAGCTGTGATTTCACTCTTGTGCTCTACACACAAGTATTACAGAGCCCAGAGAAGAGCTCTGCTCTCCTATATACCTCTGAAAACCACAGATCCTTTAAAGTTTTTCACTGTTCAGTACCCCAGAGGTCCTTCCATAGACCCTGTCCTGAAATGTCCTCTCCCCTGATTGCATCACCTGTCAGGAGTGGAGATGTAGCCTGAGCCTATAGATGAGGAGAGGTATGCCTGGACCTCAATGCTAAGCATGACCCTTGTGTGAGGTAGATAGTCGTGTCTCACAACATGCAGTCTGCAAGCCAAAAAGACACTGTGCCAGCTGACACATGACTCATGTTCAAAACATGAGTCTTAAGAGCCCAGCATACATGTTATGTCACTCCTTGCAGCCTCCATTTTAAACTCCTATTGGAATAGCTACGAGAAATTAATTTAGAGATCCAAGTTTTCCAAGATTTCCTTCACTCTATCCATCAGTTTCAACCTCAGCTACATCCAGTGCGCAGTACCAGTGCCAGATTCTGCCCAGGGCAACAGGGTGCAGAATGCTGCAAAATCCTATCACCGTGAATATTCACAGAATTCTCCACTTCCCTATTCCTAGGTGAGACTTTTAAAAAGGAAAAGTACTAACTCTGGGTGTCTGGACTAGCAGAGCTTCTCTTCCTGCTCTGCACTCTCTGTGCAGGATACTTGACTACACAGGAGCAAGGCAAACTGTTACATTTCAGTGATGGTAATTTAAGCTAAGAGTTGAATTATAGAGTAATGTTATAATACCATAATTACCCTAGAACTGTGCCCCATATTTAACAATAGCTGTCTGCAGTGCCATTAAAATAAAGACTTTCAGATTTGCCAAGCTTTTTATTATGAAAAATCCTGGCCACAAAAATCTTCAAGACCATTTTTTTCTCAATTGGTATAAATTGGTGTGCTTCCAGTGAAGTCACTGTATGAAGATATGACCTTTATGCTGAAAGGACCCAAAATGTTCAGCAATTAGGTAAGCAGACAGTGCTCCAGTAACATCAGATGTTATGACACATGCCTCAAATTTGTTCAGAGAAGCTGAAGTTATTTAAACCGATATACTTAGAAGTACAGAAAAGTGTGAAATAACTGTATATCATGTATGGGGTACCTTTCTTACCTGGTTAGACCTGTTGCAGAAGTACAAGTCAGCAATATGTTATTACCTGTCTGAATATACATAATTCAAAAAATGTTGACTCAGAGGACAAACCTAGCTTTCTTTCCTACAACCACCCTTAACAGCCCCCCATGTAGTGACAGCCTGATGACCATAGCATGTTGTTGCACCTTTCTTCTTTTGAAAATATGCATGAGTCAAAAAACCCCACTGATTTTATATTAAATTGTTATGTTTTATTAATACAATATCAGCAGTATCAGTCTTTGTTTTTGGTTGCTACCAAAGAGCAAATGCTACTAATTCACCACTCACTCTCCTAGAGTCTGTCCTGACTTTGATATATTTCCATATCTAATATCAGAGGCAGACCAGAGATGTAGTGGTGAATGCTGACTTTTCATTGAATTCTACCATAGCTCAGATAACATCTTTTTGTCTTCATGGCTTTCTCCTAAGGCCAGAAGAGAACTACTCAATCCAGCCTCCTGAATATTGTGCTGTCTTTGAATTGCTGCCTTATCCCTAACAGATTTTTTAAATTAATTGCATTGTGGGTGCAGCCTGAATTCACCAACTAATAGGCAACAGAATATCCACAAGAACAGCTGGGAGAAAGGAAATGAAAGAAAAGGAGAAAGAGAGCAAGAGAAAGAGAAAAAGAGAGGTTGAAAAACAGCTTATGAATGCCATGTGAAAGCTTCACTTTTAGTTTGCACATTGACAGCTACAAAGAATCTGCACAAGAAAAACACCCCTGTCCAAGGTATGTTGCTATCCAGCTAAACTCCCATTAGTTCACAAAACTTCTTATTCCATTAATATTGCTTTCCTGCATCCTCAGTGGGGAAGGCTATAAGGACTCCCACGATGCAGCCTCTCTTTCTGGAAAAGTAGTGTTAGGAGTTTCCTCCTCTGCTCAGTCACTTGTTCCATGAAACCAGCTGGTGCCACTTGCGGTGAAACCATGGATCTGCCTGGTTCCTTTTTCTATTTAGTGTTAGTCTTTAAACCTCCTCACAATGTGCTTGAAAATAACTAATGGATTTAACAGATATTGAAGAGAAGAGTGCCTGACAAACCAGTGCAAACACGAAGCCCCTATTTTCATCAAATATTAGACTGAAAATTGTTTCCTTGCTTCTACTCTTTATTCCTCACATAGTCAACATAAGCATTGATCTCAAGTGTATTGTGTTCCATTGACGGGTTCTTGCTGCAAGAATTTAAGTTAGATTTCCACTGGCTTAGACATTAGATTCTATATTTTCATTTTAAATAATCCTTCTTGGGCAAAACTCACTCAGCACCTAATGTTAATATAAGAATGGCCATACAGAGTGATAGCCCAAGTCTATCTAGCCAAATATCTTCAATGCAAGCTGCAAGACTTTGCATGTCTTTCATTTATTCAGTTTTCCATTTGTAAATAGAGGTCATTGGTTATACCAACATACATTTTTGTAAGGCTTAAACATCACACCAGCAAGGTAGTTCACATTTGGTTTGTATCTACCATCTGGGCTTTGTGTACAAAAAAAAGAGGCACCTAGTCTTAATTTTGGAAGCATTTGCAGGAGGATGTATTACATGCTGTGCCGGTTTAGTCTGCTTCATGTTTGGAAAGTAATAGTTCAGTGGTATTTCTAGAGCTTGGCAGCTGGTGTGCCATCTGGGGTAGTAAAGACTCTGCATATGGGAGATGGTATAGTCTCAAACATTTCGTCCCTCTACCACCCTTCCCACTAAAGAAAACTTTCACTTCAAGAAGCAAAATTCATTACAAGTGTAGTATGCTGCCACAAAGGTGAAAAGCAAAGAAATATATATCTTGTGTATCTACTCATGCCATATTGCTCCCTCACAATACACTTCTAATATGGCAAGTAAATGTTGCTTGTAATCAACTTAATAGTATTTTTCTCAACTTCCTCCCATTGTTCTTATTTATACTTTTCTGCATCACACAAAATTCCTCTCCATCCTTGAAATTTGTACTCCTTTGACGTCTGGAGACTACCAGCTATTCTTCTATTTGTTAGTTAAGCATACATAGAGAGCTATATTATCAGGTAGTCTAACTTTCTTCATAGTGATTACTAAATTCATGGTAGAAAGGTATTTCAATATGTGTACAAATTCATTTTTTTTAATCTAGCCCATTACAGTGTATCCATTTTAATCTTTCTTCACTGCATCTGACCATTTGGCTATCACTTCAGTTTCTTATAGTTCTTTTTAATCATTCAAAGAACCCAATTTTATGCTTTGAGTGCCAGAGCTCTATAGACTAGATCTGTTTCTGCACTCAAAATTAAACTATTCTTCTGAGATATTACTGTGTCACCTTATTCCATGAGGCAATAATACATATGCACCTATAGCTTCACTTGCCCTTCTGTTACCCTTTCAAGTTGTGCCCATTATCTTCCACAATTATATTTAATTCTCTCATCTTTTCCAGATTGTTAAATACTTGTCCAATATTTGTTTCAAATTATACCAGAGGCGCTGCCTTGCACTTTTATAATTTATTTATTATTTTATTGCACAAATCTCTGGCATATTGTATTATTCTTTCCCCATAAAGGCAATCAAAGCTCCTCCCAAATTATGTCATGGGTAAAATTTGTTAATGAGCTGACTCATTCTCCTTTCAGGAATGAAGATGTTAAACAAGTCTTGATTTAGTACCAGCATTGCAGCAAATGACTATGTATTTCCCTTCAACTTGATCCATCAATATTCTTTGTTTATGGCCTTTGAGCTAATTTTCAATCCGCATGACAGTCTACATATTTGTCAATTTGAATTAATTGCATGAGATTTCATGGATGCTATATCAAATGCTTTACTGGAGTCAAACTATATTAGGTCTGCCATTTTCCCTTCATTTGCTTATTTGGTAATGCTATCAGAAGAAGCAATCAAATTTGTCTGATAAGATTTATTCTCATAAATCATGCTGCTTATTACTCACGGTTCTCTTATCCTCTGGGGGCCATGCTGTGCCTGTAAGGGACAGTTCTTCCACACACTGACTCTGATTCGACTACTTGTCCCCACAAAGAAAATGTATTGAGCAGTATGTTATTCTTGGGGCCCGGTACTAGGTTAGGGGTTTGTTTCAGCACTAATCACTAGGAGTTTTTTCTATTTTTTTCAATGAACTTCAGGTTAAATCATTGCACCAAAGGAGTTATTTCTCCCATGTATTATGTATCACACTGTATTTTATTGTGGATTAAAGAAAATCAGCTAAACTTGAAGAATCAAGACGCAAAGCACAATGTGTGCCTTTTGCAAATTACAGAAAAACATCAGCTGTTTTCAGCTAACGGGGTGCCAGCATTTTGAAAGTTTCGTTACACAGGAAATAAAATCGTAACCATTGCATATGCTGCAGGTTGTTCGTGGCTGCTGTTGTTGCAGTTGCCTCACTTCTACCTGATGCAGCAGAGATTGAACAAGAGACCTCCAACATGGAAATAGATTAAACAAGATATTTTCACAGAATCACAGAATGTTCGAGATCAGAAGGGACCTCGAAAGATCGCCTAGTCCAATCTCCCTGCCAGAGCAGGAACACCTAGATCAGATCACACAGGAACGCATCCAGGCGGGCTTTGAATGTCTCCAGAGAAGGAGACTCCACAACCTCTCTGGGCAGCCTGTTCCAGTGCTCTGTCACCCTCACTGTAAAGAAGTTTTTTTTCATATTCAAGTGGAACCTCCTATGTTCCAGNTTTTAATTTTCAATAGACCGCATCTTTACAGGGAGACATCTTCACTGTCTGTTACTTTGGCAGTGCTACTTTTGTCCTATTTCTAAGACGACAGAGGAAGAGCAAGTCACAACTAATCTCCCAGTAAAACTGAAAGTTCTCTTTAAAATAGTACGGGCACTGGTTTGGCCAAATAAGGCATGTGGGCAGTTTGAGTTTGTTGTGCTGAATTTCATCCTCCACTTCGGATCAGAACAGCAGTCTCTTGACAGGGTCCTCCAGCTACCCGTCAGCTCCACAGTTCCTAAAACATATTTCTCCCCAGCATCACACTTCAGCCCCCACCCCACATCTTCCAGCCATTGCCTTTCAGAGATACATATTTCTTTCTACAATGAGTTTCCAGTTCTCACCATTTTTCAATTCTCCTGTTAGGTGAGTGTAGTGGGTTAAGCAGAGGGGAGCTAATTTTTTTTTTCCTTTTCTCCCTTCTCTTCATAAATAGCTAGCAAGAAGCTATGTTTTGAATTCCTGCTCAGGAGAAAAGCTGATACCGACGAGAATGTTTATAGTTATTGCTAGGATACCTTCAAGGACAAATACATTCGGTCTCTCTTCTCCCCATAGACAGAGGGAGGGGGAAGAGACAGTCCGGCTTCTAGCTTGGGACTTGCTTTTAGGTCAAGATTGAAAAGCAGACTGACCAATTATTCCATCCCATGCACGTCATACCCAGTATATAGGTGAGAACCCTTCCGGGAGAGCTGGCTTTTTCACTTCCCTTGGGCTCCCTGCATTCGCTCTCCCAAGGCCTTGTTTTTCTTTCCCCCCCACGGACGCCATTAGCTCTCGGCCCGGGACGCTTGTTATCTCCGATCTCCGTTCCGTGAGTGCCTCCGGGATCCTCCCTCTCCAGGGAGATCATTAGCTGGTTTTTTTTTCCCTGATTCGGTCAGCTCTCGGCCTGGGACGCTTGGGCTGTTATCTCCGTTCCGTGAGTGCCTCCGGGAGCGGCGCACCCCCCCCCCCCTTCCCTTTCCCCCCCCCCTTTTTGGGGAAATTGTGAGTGCGGTTTCTGGGGATCATTAGCTGGCAACAGCTAATGAACAGCTGGGGGGGACAGTATTGTTGGGTTTCTGGGGATTGTTAGCTGGCAACAGCTAATGAACAGCTGGGGGGGGGCAGTATCATTGTGTATCACCCATTCCCTCCATCCTCCGGGGTTATTGGCCGGGAGTGGGCTGGGCCTTTGATCATCAGGTGGGGAGGGGCAGAATTACTGTGTATCACATTGCATATTTGTATATAGTATTATTTCCAATATTATTGTAGTTTAGTCATTAAATTGTCCTTATCTCAACCCACGAGTCCTCTTTGCCATTTACCTCTCTAATTCTCTCCCCTATAATTGGGTGGGGGCAGGGACTGTGTGAGCAGGTGTGTGTGGTTTGGCTCCCAGCCAAGGGCCAACCCGCCACAGTGAGACTGATGGGAAGAGAGGCAGATATTCTGGTCTTATCCAGCTTCAAACATCTAAAAGATAGGTCCAGATTTCCACTCTAGGCTCCCCTTATTGCGAGAAGACCTTCTAGCTTCTAGCAGACGTTCTGATCTGTCCCAGAGTCTTATTTTGCAATAAAATAATATCTGTCTGGAGTTCAATATCTCCAAAAGATGATATCCATCTATTCCATTACAGCAGAATACAGCAAAGGAACTTAGAACGCTGAACGGAATTTTAGATGCCAAAGTTATAGTACATGAATCCTACTCTGTGTCTCACAAAGGCACATAAAAAATAATGTCATAAGACAAACTGATAAAGGTTTTTGTGTCCCAGAAGAGCAACTTCGAGTAAATGATCTCAGCTGAGTGTAAGTCTCAAATGACAACATATGCCAGCTGCACAAATTCTGTGGATATGTCATTAAAGGATGATGTTATCAGACTATCTACCTCACGGTATAAATACTCATACCTCCATCAATTCCACTAGGACCCTATTTATTAACACTTGCTGAGAAGTGATTTGAATGTTTCAAATGTTGTAATGGTCTTCTATTAACAACATTACTTCTGGTGTAGAACATGGCCGTTCTTCTCTTTTTGTTGAAACAGTTGTAGACACAAAATCAATTTTGTTATTTACCCTAGAAATCCCAATAAATGACCACTTACTTAAAGATTTTATAAAAAATATTTATACATCTGTGGTTTTTTTCCTCTCTAGAGCTTAAATCTACACACTGGAACAATTTGTTTGTCTACAATTTATCCTGAAAATGGGTGTGTGGAACTACAAAATTTCTCCCCCCTTCCTTTTTCTGTCTCTTTCCCTGTATTTTTTTTTCTATTAAAGAGGGACTTATTGTACCTGTCTAGCTTTAGCTCTGAAAATGTATGGACCAATCTAAAATATATTGCCCTTTCCCCTGAAACAACAATTGACACAATGTAGTCCAGTTCTACTTACATAGAACTGAGAGGTTCGTAGTGATCCATGACCTTGTAAGGCTCATTATTAGATAGATACCAATTTGTCATGCTGCGCCTAGCTATCAGCTTTTCTAGTCACTCACTTCATGCTTCTAGTGGCAAATTATATTTGACTTTCAATTTAAAATCCAGGGTACTTTAATGTAAAACCTCAGTATAATAATGGTGATGAAGCAGCAGGGCATGCAATTTGACAGAATGGATTTTTCTAGTTTATTGTGGCAGATTCCCCTCCTCCAATATCCAAAAGCAGGAAAAGAAGGAAAGAAGGAAAGAAGGAAAGAAAGAAAGAAAAAGAAAGAAAGAAAGAAAGAGAAAAAGAAAAAAAAGGGAAAACCACCATCATTGTCTTGAAACTTTGGTGGAAGCTGGAAAGATGGCAGACACAGCACCAGGTTGTCATTTAAAAGTAGAGGCTCTACTGACCTAGTCCAAAGATGCTAGAAATCTTTTCAAGTTGCCTCAGTGAACACAAGTTAAGATACATTAGGTGCATCATGACAAGCTATAATTCATGAATGAAGATTTAATTCCTTTTTAATGAAAAAAAAAACATATTTCTTTTGCTGAGGTGCTGAACTTAATAGATGTTACACAGTTCCTGTCAGACATAAATAATGCTGATTTCCTTTCTTTTGATGCCAATCACCTACTATTATCGGTGTCATAGGCATGTAAATCCTGATACAACGGATGTATTATTTCAGTATTTTTAAATGAGGATTTGGTTTTGAACAAATCCCCCCTCCAAATTTGTGTGGGATACAGGGATAGGGAAGCTTCCCACTTCAAGTAAAATGTACATTGATTGTATTATGTTTTGGGGACTATATTCTTATTATAGAAATATATCATTATATTAATTCCATTTGGACATTATGGAACATTAAGGAATGTGCTTAACATAGGTCTTTCTCTCCTTCCTTTTTCGGCAGGCAGTAAAGATCATATGTGCACTTAAATTTTGAGCTTCATTTTGAATGTGATTCAGTTAATCTGAATTTAGTCACCCAAATATTAAGTATCTGTGTAAAATTAATTGCCTAAACCCTTTGTAGAGCCAATGGAAAAAAATACCCCTAGGGATTGTTTATTCAATGTGTTTTAAAGTGGGATTCATGTCTACAAACTGCAGGCTTCTGACAGTTATGCACTGAATTTCTACTAGTACCTTTAAGCTCCCTTCTTAGCCAACAAATAAAACCAAACATTTTTAGAAGGTGATCCATCTGATTTATCTTATACACCTATTTTAGGGTAAAATTAATTGCCTTATAGGGCTATTTATTCCTCTTTATTAACTATAAGGGAAACTGTCAAGAGTCATTTGAACAGACTTGTATGTCCAGCTTCAAGACATACACGTTAGCATAGGCGTTTCCTTACTCTTCAGCTCTCAAAATCCTGATAAACAAAATGATCTTGCAGAGAAACCTGTGTCTCTCTTTTGAATATAAAAACTTTCCTCCAATTGCTTATTTTTTAGATAAACAAGATAGCAAAAACAACAAGATTTGCTTCTGAAAACTCATACGTGTAATTCTTGGGCTGGCACTTCCACCAGCTCCCTCAGTATCCTTGTGTGGATCCCATCCGGCTCCATAGACTTGTGTGTGTCTAAGTGGTGTAGCAGGTTGCTAACCATTTCCCTTTGGATTATGGGGGCCTCATTCTGTTCCCTGTCCCTGTCTTCCAGCTCAGGGGACTGGGTACCCTGAGAACATCTAGTCTTACTATTAAAGACTAAGGCAAATAAGGCATTCAGTACATCAGCCTTTTCCTCATCCTTTGTCACTGTGTTTCCTCCTACACCCAGTAAAGGATGGAGATTCTCCTTAATCCTTCTTTTGTTGCAAATGTATTTATACAAACATTTTTATTGTCTTTTATGGCAGCAGCCAGATTAAGTTCTAGTTGGGCTTTGGCCTTTCTAATTTTCTCCCTTAATAACCTCACAACATCCTTGTAGTCCTCCTGACTTGTTTGCCCCTTCTTCCAAAAGTCATAAGCTCTCCTTTTTTTCCTGCATTACACACAAAGTTCTCTGTTCAGCCAGGCCAGTCTTCTTCCCAGCAGGCTCATCTTTAAGCACATGTGGACAGCCTGCTCCTGTGTCTTTAAGATTTCCCTCTTTAAGAATGTCCAGCCTTCCTGGACTCTTTTGCCCTTCAGGATTGCTATGTCCAAAATGGCATCCAACCATTACACCATCCGCAAGCCCTTCTCTGTTCACAACTGACAGATCCAGTGGGGTGCCTTCCCTAGTTGGCTCACTCACCAGATGTGTCAGGAAGGTGTCTTGCACACACTCCAGGAACCTCCTAGACTGTTTCCTCTCTGCTGTATAGTATTTTCAGCAGATATCTGGTAAGTTAAAGTCAACCACTAGAACAAGGACTAGCGATTGTGAGATTTCTCCCAGCTGCTTACAGAATATTCCATCTGCCTCTTCCTCCTGATTGGGTGGTCTATAACAGACTCTCGCCATGATATCTGCCTTGTTGGTATTTCCCCTGACTCTTAAAGATAAATATTCCACCCTGTCATCACCATCATCAAGCTCTAGACAGTCAAAACACTCCCTAACATACAGGGCTACCCCACCACTTCCCTGTCCTTGCCTGTCCCTTCTCAAGAGTTTATAGTTAAATAGTGCAACACTCCAGTTGTGCAAGTCATTCTGCAATGTTTCTGTGATTACAACTATATCATAGATCTCCCACTGCACAATGGCTTCCAGCTCCTCCTGTTAGTTGTCCATGCTGCATGCACTGGTGTAGATGCATAGAGTTGGGCTATTGAGCACACCCCCTTTCTGGAGTAGAAGCCCCAATTCCTGCATGACCATTTTCAGGCATGTCCATGGTTTCTAACACATCAATAACCTAAACGAAACAAAAAAATTGGATTCTAGGTAGTAAAAGCAGTTCTTTCCTAGAAAATAGTAGCACTGACACCCCAGAAGAACAGACACAATAGATTTTTTTTTTTTTGGACAGGCAGCTGTAGTGTAAAGGAAAGGAGAGTAAAACCAAAATTCAGGAGCATACCAAGTGCTCCATTTCATCATCTAAATAGAGTTACTTTTTGTTGCTTTATGTTCCAAAAAGTATCCTGTCTGTCCTTCAGCTTCCATCTAAAAGATAGGGATCTGCAATCTGTGACAAATTTACAGCCTATGTGGATGTTCAGGGTAATAAAAAATGCCAGTGGTGCCAGTAACCTACATACGAACAACTGAATCCCACCCTGTAAGTCTAAATCTCAGAGAGTCATCCTATGTCTTTTACATTTATGAGGTACTCACAGAAGATAATTAATCTGAGAAGTTTTGGGTGTCTAGTGTAGAACGAGATGAGTTGCTCTTTACAGCGAGCAACTATGAGTTGCTAGTTTTCTTCACTGACTATAAAGAAGTCCAGCGAAAAAGTCTTCACTGTAGATACAGTCATTTAGTCAGACACCTCTCACCCTCAATCTAACGTATGAAACTGTTCTGACTTTTCGGAAGGTAGGAACACACGATGGCAAACATCACAGCTTCAGTCTGTTCTCATAACATAAACAATGAAACAACCCAAAGCACCACAGCTAGGGACATAGAGCACAAGGGATCAAAAGCCTTGAAATCTAGATCATACTACAGGGAGAACGAATAAACATTACACATGCCAGTAATATCACAGGTCCTTCCTGTAACAGAGAATGTGATAGATGACGATATCCAGATGAAGCTGGTGGACCACTGTACACCCTACAAAGGAGAGCAGAAACCTCCTAAGCTCTGCCTGGAACTAAGATAAATTTTCTTCTTGACTTCAAATTTGGTAAAATATTTGATGTGAAGCTGTTGATCAAAACTTTTAAAATAGGAAGCAAGCAACCAGGACCTGAAAGGTGCCTCTTTCTTGGTTGAAATAGGGATGACCACCGTCTGTCTGCAGAAATGTCCAGTTTCTGGAGTTCCTGTAGAAACTGAGTGAGAGAAAAGTCATTTGTCATGAGAAGATAATAAAACCTCCATGACCCTTGCAGGCAGACAGCTGAACCCCTGATATATCTGGGGTATTCCACTACCATACAAATCAGGTACAACGTATTTCTAGTACTGAAACTATTTTTTCCTCTACATGGGTGTACAGCTCCATTTGCATGTGGATGCCAGCTTTTCTTTATTTTCAGACTGTCCCTTTTCTCTCTTACACAGATTTGAATGGTTATATATATTGTGGATAATTCTCTAAATTGAAAGACACTTGCATCATAGCCAAAAAGAAAAAAAAAAGCAAATACCAGACGTAGAGCCTGCAGCCAATAACAAACGACCTTAATTATAAAAAGATATTTTATAGATTAGTTTTTTTCCAAGTCTAAGACAGTACAGACCGGGATCCTAACTGGGGTAAAATAAAAAACCTTAAAGTTATAAAATTACAGAGACCTGTTGTTAGCTGGTCAGGCATAAGTCCAGTTGTCATCACCAATGCCTAGAAAGCTGAGACACTGTCAGCTTGTTCTATATGACAAGTGCACGGAATCACAACTCACTTTGATACACCTGTGTGCAGAGGTTTTCTGACTGTGAATTTTTATATGTGCCAGTCTTATTATTTTCTATGTTGTTTGGAGGTGAAGACATCCCTGTCTAGTAACACAGAGGTAGGTGGATCCAAGATAATGGAGATCAATGCCAGCAGAGCCAGGGATGCCAATGGATTACAATATAAGAGGTCTGAGATTTCTTCTTCAACAACACTTAGGTAGCAACTCATAACTTGTGTCACATAGACTTTATGTAAAGTGCCTTTGAACCAGCTAGTTGTGATTCTAAATTAGGCTGTTACATTTACACATGTTGTTGCAAGCTCAATGGGAATGTTATTGCAGAAAAAAGGCACACAAGAGAGAGCAGGGCTTGAAAACTTAGATGTGGGGTTTCTGGAAGAAAACTTTGAAAGTATCATTTTAAATAAAATAGATTGTCTGACGGTTTCCAAATAATAAGTCCATCCTATGTGTCTGGGTAGTGTTGACACACCTTTGAACTTACACTTGGATCTGAGCAGCAAGACTATACAAAAAAATTGTCTGGAATTCGTTAGCAATAAATTTCTGATGGATCAAATGCATTTTACGACATAGGGGATATATTAATAAAAATTCCATGTCCATTCCAGTTCCACACATGCACACTTTTTCATGTTTCTTCCTATATGCTAGGGGGTAATACTGCTGAAACCTACAGACCTAAATAGTAATTTATTTTTTCTTTCTTGTTTATTTTTAGATTAATAAGCAACACATTTTCTGTGTTACATCCACTCTCCTGGCAGCTCAAATTTTTTCACAATACCACCTGGTGAGCTGCATGGTTACATTTTGTCCCTGTTGTGTTTTTTTCCAAGCATTAGTAGAGCAATTAATGAACAAATCAAATAAATTGGAGCTGCTGTATTTTCCTCTAGATGCAAATGTGAAGGATAATTTTTTAAATACTTTTATATCTCTCCTTCAAGCTCTGGGAAGGAAGTACAGGCTTCAAGTTCTAAATTACTCATTCCTTCTGGCATCAGAGGCATACCCCAAGGAGATAGTTAATTTTCAGATCAACAGACAATATTTTAACTATGTAAATTCCATTCTAAGTAGAAAATGATATAATATAGCATTTTCCACACAATCTCTCACAAGTGCTTTAGCATCTGTAAGGGAAAGAGCTAAAAAAGATCTAAGAACTGATACCTTCTTTTCCACACAGAGAATCCACGGGGATGAAATTTCCTTCACTGGCTTAAGATTTCTACTAGTGAAGGATGCATAACATTAAATTAGATCAAACAAGCTTTGGCATGGATCAAAACATCCTTATAAAGTTCTCAAAATTACTTCAAGCCTTCCCAATTACAGTGTTGTAATTTTGTTTCAAATTCTAGTTATCCTCATAATATTAGGTTTCATCATAAATTCTAGGAGTCTCAGCTTCTGGAATTGAATACGAGAATTTCAGTATTGTAAAATGCACTTCTGCCCAATTGATAGAGAATAATCTAGAAATATAACCCTAGAATGTCATAAAATCTAGTAACTAAAAATAGGTCAGATGTGTTTTCATAAACACTCTCCACCCGCACCTCCTCCAAGTCACACGCTTAAGACCAGATTTCCTTTTCTCCCAGAATCTGAGTTTGTAAGACAGCCCCAGGAGATCAGCTGGTCCAAGTCGTCTCAGGATTTCTGCTTATTTCATATGCTGTTAGTACCAAATTAGGTGACTATATAGTGAAGCACATTGGAAAACAGACAAAAAAAAAATCTGTGAGCTTCTGCGGGTTCATAAAGACAGAACTGGGAGAAAAGGAAAAAGAAAAGGAAAAGTCAGATCCACCCTGTATTCCCATGCTTGTGGGACGGCTGCTGAAGAAATGAATAGATGCAGCCAATGAGATTAACTCTGTTGCTTTACATAAAGCAGATGTTTAACTATTTTCTTGGTATTAGAACATGTGCACTCATCTGACTGCAATGATAATAAAATTAATCCTGAGTTTTTCCGTTGTAGGAGGACAATTGCGTCTTACAATTAGTTTCTATCTCCTTTTAGTGCAGTAAAAGGCTTGTAAACTCAGGTACTGGTGCCTAGCCTTGTAATAACCCAACCATGAAGATAACTGTCTGCAGGTAACCGAGAGTGTTAGCTCAAGTGAGAATTCACTCCATGTTTTTATGATTTACCTCAGCATGGTTCAATTGCAAGCAGGGAAGTGTTGACATCATGGTTAGGATTCTGCAAACTATATAACATTGTTTGCTTTGGTTTTGTCACAGCAACACTCAATTTTACCAACATCAACATATTTTTTAAATATTTGCAATAAATATTTCATTCTGTGCATTACATTGTCCTTTTCTCCACAGGGAGTTAAATAAAATCTTTCCAAACTGACTAGCTGAGGAAAAAAAATCTTGATTGCAACAATCTTGCACTTGCACTTTGCCAGAGGCAAACAGAATTCAACATTTCAAAAGCTTTGGTGTGCTCTGGATCTAGAACCAACTATGTTTTCTGTCTGTAGTTCCTAGGGACGAAAAGAAAGATCAGGGTCAGACCTAACCATGGCAGTGAGAAGACTTATTGGTCTTAGGAGAAACTGTGACATTCTGCCAGTGGTATACATCCTGTGCTGACTGGAGGGGGAGTTTAAACATCTAACTAGTTGTAGAATACAAAATGGAAAACTGAGTTTAGGTGTCCCACTCTAGAGTGAATCAGATGTTGAAAGTTAGACAAGATGATTCCCACTTCAAATATTAAGGATAACTACAATTTATTTTCTCCTTGTTTTTTCTTTCTTTAAAGCCGAGCTAGATAATACAAGACTAATTAATATAAAGCAACTGCTGGGGCAATATAGTCAGAAACTTTCCAACATTTAAGACTCTTGCTGCATCTTATTCAAATTGCAGACCAGCCCATCTCCTTTAGTCTAACTTTTCCAGAATGGGAGCTGCACTTCCAGCACCCCCCCCCCCACCAGATTCTCCTGCTGACAATACTGAAGGGGCTTTCAGTCCCTCTGTCAGACTGCAGCAGCAGTTCTACGATAGCTTCCCACAGAGCAAGATTTCAACAAAGACTATCTCTACTCCTTTCATATAGTCCATTGAGTGCCTATGTGAAAGCAACAGGTTTTATCATTACTACTACCACTATAGTGGGAATTGACTCAAGGGGCTAGTAAGATGTTCTTTACTTGTAGTATAAACCTTTTTCCCAAAGACTGATACTGTATCCAGAGTATTTTTATGAACACTGACACAACACATCATTTAAACCCACCATTAGATCCTCAGTAGAATTCTTGCTACTAGCATTGCTTTTCTGCATGTGGGACATTGCTGCCATAATGTTATTTCAAATCACTGGAATAAACAGATGTGCAGAATGACCAGTGTTCGGTCATCTCCCAGAATCATCTGATTACACAGAAAAATATGTTAAAACCAAAGGAAAGCATTAAATGGACTGTGGATTCTGGCAGCAGGGAAGGAGAAAAACTAAAAGTTGCAGCCAAACCTGTCATTCCTGAACTTCTGTTTTCTTATTCCAAAATAAGATATGCATGCTGGTTTAGTTCTAGCTAACTTTTATCAAAGGTTTGCCTCATGGCTCTTTATATGGGTTCACAAACTGTTAAATGATTCAGTGCAAAGCAAATGGAAAGATTAATTTTGTGATGTGGCACCAAAAGAAACAATTTAGAGCAGGGATTAGGGATTGGACCAGCTCAGTGAAACTTCTGGAACAAGTCCATTATAACTACAGAACATTTCACAATAACCGTATCAGTGATAGCAGAAGAGACTGCCCTTTTTAGCAAAATTGAGAAAATTCATACAAACAACTTTCTCCCCTCTCCCCCTTATTTTTCCAAAAGAAGTGAGAAGGAGAAAGGTTTTACACAACTGAAAAAATGATTTTTGGACATAGAATAACTGGAAATTCTAAGTCAAATACTATTAATGAAACATCAGACTGTTTCGGATTGATTTTTATCTTTACAAGTAAGAGACAGCGCACAGCTAGCTGCCCAGTGGTGACAATACAGCAACTGGGGCAGGATATTTTGACAGCATGAGTGTCATTCTATGTACTTCTAAATCTGGTTCATTTTCCTTGTTCTTAAAAGCCACTGTGTCAATAAGAAATCCCTGTCTCCCCTTTCTTCCAGCTTGACATTCTAAAGGATATTGTTACTTAAGCAGAAGGGAGCTGAAAAAATAAACCATCTGAAAACAGTAATGATAATTCCTAGGTGAATTCTTTCTCACATACACATTCACAGAGAGATTTACAACTGATGGCTCCTTATGTCCTGTACCCTCCTATACAAGCAGCTGTTAAAAAACCCACATCATCAGTCACATAACTCTACTACAGCCTTTTACCTCCCTTCCCTTACTTCCTCCTCTCCTTTCTGCCTTCTCATACTGATCAGCTAAGATTTGCTCATTCAGATTCAGTGGTGTGGTGTGAGCCAGGAAATCTCTGTGCAAACAACCATGGTGCACCCAGGTTATGAACCTGGACGTCCAGCTCTGTAGACAGCGTTTTAAATTAAAGAAAAGCTCACATAGCTCATCCCTTTTTCGTTCTGACATGTGAACACTGTGTAATACAGCCCTGATCTTAACTGTAGAAACAACATGCAAATAATTTCATTATCCTATTAGTGCCAGGATGAATTGGTCTCAGTATTCCTTGGTGTGCACTATATAGAATCATAGAATCATTAAGGTTGGAAAAGAACTCAAGGATCATCAAGTCCAACCCAACACCACCTAACTCACTAAACTGTGTCCCTAAGCACCACATCTACACGTTTCTTGAACACCTCCAGGGATGGTGACTCCCTAGGCAGCCTGTTCCAATACCTGATCACTCTTTCAGTGAAGAAATTT
>VZTO01000071.1:7248-111403 GCA_013400615.1 Syrrhaptes paradoxus
CCCCCCCCGCGCGCGCGGCCCTCGCACGCGCGCCCCCTCTCCGCCCCGCCCTCAGGCCGGAAGCGGCGGCGAAGCCCGGCTGGGGAAGCGCACGCTGGGACCGCGTCACGCGACGGGGGCAGGCCGCAGTGGAGCGGGGAGGGGACGGGAGGCGGAGCGCGGGCATGAATGGAGTGGCAGGGGAACATTTCCTCCGCTGCCGGTGTTCCTCCCCGCCGCTGCCCGTATTTCTCCTTTAATTACGGCTTTTCTGTAGCGAATAAGTCCCGCAGGGGCACGGCCGGCGGGGCGGTGGCTGGGCTCTCACCGTGAAGCGCGACAGGCCCGGGGGGCTGAGGGGAGGCTGCGCGAGGCGGGAAAAGGCGGGAAAGCGGCTGTGTGTGGGGAGCGAGGGAGCTGCGCGGGCGGGCGGCCTTCTCTGAGGGGATGAGGGGCGGTTTTAGTGCGGAACGAGGTCCTGGCCCTGCCGAAAGCTCCTGCCCTGCCTAACCTTGGTGGCAGCTGGACAGCCAGGCCTGGCATGGAGGAGGGGAGCGTGCCGGGCCGGCCCGAGGGGAGGATGTGGTGCGCAGGAAGCAAACCGCAGGCTTGAGAGTGCTGTCGGTGCTTCCCCGTGACTGCTCTGGAGAAATCTTAGCAAACAGAGATGCAAACCCGTACAAAATGAGGTAGAGCACAATCAGCAAAAAAACTTTTAAGAATTGATAGTGCCCAAAGCAGGAAAAAAATTGTTTCTTAAACACGTTGAGTGAACTCTGGTACTGCACTGAAGTCAGATGGTTTGGATTGCTTGGCAATCTCCCAGGCAAAAGTATCACCTTGTTTTAACAGTGTCTTTTCTATGTCTGGAGAAGAAGAGGAATGAGGACACAGATAAAAGATTTGTAGGATCAGTACTGGTATTTGCATATATGCATTTGTCTGTGGAGGCTTGCATTTTCTGGCAAAGTATTTTGTGTTAACAGGGGCTGGTATCCCTGAAAGCACTGGGGTTGGGAATCTAGAAAGAGCTGTATAAAGTCTTAGATACAAATAACACCCACTGTAAAGGAAACTTTAAAGTGTAGGGGATACCAGCAGTCTTTAGGTGTCTAACCTACATGAACTTCCAGAGCTCAGTGTCTGTCTCTGCTCCTGAGTTTGTAGAAAAAGACAGACTGATGGATCAGTCTGGTGGACTGGCAAGGTTTTGGATTAATTTTTAGATTGCAATATGCCACCAGTGGTCTTGATATTCTTCCTACACTGACCCAAAAGGTAGTCACAACTCCTTCATCTTGCTCATTCATATCTGATTTTTTTTTCCTGTAGGCTGACATTCAGTGGAATAGAGGTGATGTGCACATGACTCAACTTCTGCTCCTGGATCTAAGGAAGGTCTTTCATTCGCGTTGATCTCCAGTTATAAAAGAAACTGTTATGGCTCAAGCTTGGCAGACTTAAGAAAAATTTCAGCACTTCAAATGCATTCAAATAATATGCTGAATATTGACTCACTGCTTACTCATGTGACCAACATTTAAATTACACTTTTTGGAACCATATTATAAATAATGGTTTAATCTTCACAGCCTGATGAAATCAGTTGGCATCATTTTCCCCTACTAATGGAAGAAAAGTTTGTAGGAAAAAGTAATATCTTTTATTAGATGTAATTATTGCTTTCAGATTTATTTCAAGGAAGTGCTCCTGTAAATGTGTGCTGAGCTAACTAATGAAAACATACCAAAAGTAATGGAGAAACTGATTGTAATCCCAGGTGACCAAGAAAGAAGAGAATGCTTTACTGTTAACTTACCTATGCTCTATAGTTCAGCTGTCCTGAAGAAAGCGTAAAGGGAATTTGAATTGACCAATATGTACAGGTAACAGTTGGACACTGCAACTTGACATGACTTTGACAGTGGAGGTGTTCTGGTCCTGAAGTTATTCTTTAGAGACTTCCCTGACAGCATTTCTCTTGAGACTGCCTGAAGGACAAGATTGTACACTCCAGCTTAGTGAAGGAATGGGTGCATACCTGCAGTCAAGTGTGGCAGTCTAGAAGTTCCAGTTTGCAAGTGTTTTTCAGGCATTATCAGTTCAAGAAAAGTTGCAGGGAGAAGCACAGCAGACTGCCTAAGAACAAGAAAAGCAGTGAGCGAGTCTTTCCTGACTTTTCTGGGGCACCAGGAGGTGCAAGGAGACAAAGCAAAGAAAGAAATTGAAGCAAGGAGCACATCCTTCAGATCTGCCTTTGGATAACTTGGAGTTTGTACCTATGTAGTTGCCAGTTTGATATGACACACGGTTACTAGTTATTTGTTCAGATTACTTTGTGGAAGGTAGTTACTTTCTACAGAATGCATCATATGTGTATCCTGAAGCACGTCTGGACACAAGGAACCCTTGCATTACAGAAAAGAGACATTTTGGGACAGAAACAACTGTTTTGGTAAGTGGTCATGCTGTGACATTGAACCTGGCTTTTTGGGTTTACTAGGGTGTTGCCAGGTAGCCTAAAAACAGAGTTTAATGGAGAATTGCAGTGACTTCTGCAGAGATGTTCCAGTAGGGGTGTTTGGTTAATTTGTCTTTTTAACTGAAAATGCTTTTGTGCTTTTCTTCATAAGCCTGTTTTAAAGCCAATCCTGTGTTTACAGCACTCTCTCTATTTAAACAGTGAAAGCAGCATTTTCCCTCAAAGAGAAACAGCTGTTTTGTTCTGGTGGAACATACACATGTAGCTGAACCAAGGGCTGAATCTGACTTGTTGAACTTGAAGATTTCCCTTGTTGTTTACAGCTGTGGCAGAATGACAACCAAAATCTCAGATGTAACTGGAAAACATCCTTTGCCACCCAGTTTCCCTCTTTGTTGGACCTTCCCAGCCACAATTGTTAGGTATATACTTAGAGACTTCGATAGAAGGGAATGTAAAGTTTATTATGTTGCCACCAAATCTTTAATTTCCTGTGTATGTTTTACTCAGGATAAAAGAGCATCTTTGTCATATTTTGTTGTAAGTGCCACAGCAATATATATCAGCAAGGGAAGCTTAGTATGAGATAAAACTTACTGTTCATAAATCTTTTATAAATAATGACTAAATATGGGAAATCAGGACAAAATTTAATTGCAGGCCTCCACCACTGTACGGTACATAAGAACAGGAGGAGTTGGATGAAAACTGGAGTTACAGTAGCTAGAGGAAATTCCTTTGCAGTTGTTGCATGAATGAGGAGTGTGTGTGAGCCTCTGTGAAACCCATCTCCTTTGTTTGAAGGGGAAGAATAATCTTTTCTCATTGGTATTAATGGTTTGGGATGAGGTACCCTAATATAGCTGGATCTCATGATCATAAGAAGAGGCCTTTGTCCTGTCTGCCAGATGAACAGAAGCATTCTCCACAGGCTGCAGGGCGAATTATTTTTGTAGGTTTGAAAGGAGGCAGCAAAGCAAATGGCATTGTCTTGCAGGAAATCTCATCACCCAACAGAGACAAGAAGGTAACTTTCTGGTGAGAAGTATCCTGTCTCTGTACCCCTGAACATACCAAGCACTGACAAGAGGAAGATGTTTACAAAGGTTTCCATAATCTTATGGTTTGGATGGGCAAGCCACTTCTTGCTTTTTAGTATAGCTGGCTGTTAGAGCAAAGGTACTCCTTACTACCTGAAGAAAGAGTAAGATCTTGCAGAACCCAGCTTTTGTATAGTATTGTGAAGAGTTAGTTCAGGTTTTCTGGAATTACTTTATCCTTCCTTCCTTCCGTCCATCCTTCCGTCCTTCCTTCCTTCCGTCCTTCCTTCCTTCCGTCCTTCCTTCCATCCGTCCATCCTTCCTTCCATCCTTCCTTCCATCCTTCCATCCTTCCTTCCATCCTTCCTTCCATCCTTCCTTCCATCCTTCCTTCCATCCTTCCTTCCATCCTTCCTTCCTTCCATCCTTCTGTTCCTCCTTTCCTTTTTGCCTTCCTCCCTTTCTGCCTTCCTTTTATTCCTTGTCTCACCCAGACTCTTCCAGTTTCCTGCTTCTGCTTTATTTATAGTTAAATGTAATAAGTGGGTTTTAAGAAAGTGCCTTGGGGACCAGATACTGCAAATCCCCCTGAATTATTGAAAATCACATTTCTTACATGTAGATATTGATGAATGGTGTTTGGTTGCCTTTAGCAGAGGGGTTAAATCATCTGTGTAGTGAAGAACTATGTAAACCCCCTGAAAAGTACAGTTCCTGTGGACAGTTAACGAAGCAGGTGCACAGATGCATTTGACTCCTCAGGTAGCTGTGCAGCTTCACACAAAACAAAGATTTTAGCTGACACAAGAAGTGCGTGAATCTATTCACGAGCACCAGCTGACAAATTCATGCAATATAACTTTTAAACTTTGTTTATGCTGGGATTTCTTTGCTGCTTCACAGCTTTTGGCTGGCTAGAAAGGAGATTTGTACTGGGGTAACTGCCAAGGCAAAGCCTGCTGTCAGCAGTGATTTGCAAAGAGGCAGTTTACCTTGGTTTCAGGCTGGGACTCATGTATACTAGTAATCATAATTACAATATTTAGCTCTAATACAGTGCTTTTAAGATGGGTATCTAACAAGCCCTATAGGGAGATGGAGGGGTATCATTAACTCCTCAACATGTAATCATTTTATGACTGCTGCAAGCTGTAGTGGGCCTGAAAAGGAAAAAAGAAAGGTGAACACATCTTGTGGTGTTGATGTGCCTCCTCCGACAAGTCTGTCACTGTTTTTATTCTAGTGTCCAAAGGGAGCAGGAGCTGAATCATGAGCAGTTTTTCTGCAGCAGAAGCTGAGTACCCACTGGTCTCCTGAATACAAAAATGAAGTTTCGTACTGTTTGCCTTGAATGGAAGTATCATGATGTGAGTGTGCAAAGAGTGGAACAGTATGTTAAGGGAAACATGTCTAAAAGGAGAGAACAGCTGACTCCAGGGGCTGAGCAGATCTGCCCCCTCTGCTTCACTGTATGGGTTTGTTTGCAGCTGAACTCGGACTGTCTCATGAGTCCCACAACACAACTCCACAGCTCTGGGCTGGAAAATGAAACAATTGCAAGGGGGTTGCTCATTCTTCCTGAAACAAGCTTCACAAGCTGTGGGAAATGAAAGCTGATGCTGAACTTTAAAACAAGCTGAAAGCACTAAGATACAGAAATGCAGAGTGAAGCTATTCAGTAGAATCAAATTTGGAACAGAGCCCTGAAAAAAACCTGCAGTCATGACTAATCCATTTTTAATGTGCGTGGTGGTAGGTAAAATCACTTCTTTTAAAGATAATTTCTCTCCTTATGTTGGTTACAGTTCTTTACTGTCATTTTAGATAAATGACATGTTGACATGTGAGTTCAGTATCAGATGAACTGCAATGACAGAATTATTTCTGATGCTGGAGTGGCCCTGGCTGAGCTGCTGGCGAAGGCGAGAAACAATACAAACAGGGTATTCGGTGTCAGGCTGCAGTGGCACCCTGAGAGACCCACCTAGAGGCAGGCACCTGAATGCTCACTCTATCCTTCAGCCAAGTTAGCTGAGGAAACTTGACATAATAGCAGACTGTAGAGCTCAGTTTGTGCAGGGACAGACTCATGCAGTGAATATTTTAGAAGCAAAACAATCTGAAATGGAAACTTCTCATGTTCTTGTAACACTGAACAAGTCTGTAGCCTTTGGGTGCTTTTATTTTTTCTTCAAATTGTGCCAGCCTTGCCTGCTGATCCCTTCTGAGGGATCCCTTCGATTCTGTAATACCAACCCCTTCTGTTGTAATACCAGTCCAATAATTTACAGACTTTGCAGTCTTATTATAATCAGCAGAGCTGTGAATAGGAATATGAATTTGATGCAAACAAGGAAGAGATTGTGGAGAGGAACGGCATGGAGACTTTGTTTAGGAAAGCAGGAAACAGTGCAGTGAATTCAGCACTGATGGGTTATGCTCAACTTATGGACTACATCGGTCTAGCTAAAGGCTGTGCCATGTGGGGACAGTGCTTGTAGTAACACGCAGTACTCTGAGGGTGAAGGCTGTTTTCTGTAGCACATGTGTCTCTGATGTCCAGGAACAAAAGCAGCTGGTGTTTCCCTGGTGTAGACTGAAATGTGGTGCAATGTGATAGAGCAACAGGGAACTCCTTGCTGGCTTTTTGCCCTGTGCAGATTCCTTTTGCGTTAGGTTTTGACCTTGAAAGCAAGACCTGCTTCTTCAATTTCTCATTGTCTAAATTCTGCATTGAAGCTTGAGAAACAAGTCTGTGCATCAGAAGGATTTTTCAGGCTTTAATTAGTGAAACACAGAATAGGTAGGAAGGAGTCTGCTGAGGGAGAGAATCACCAAATGGAAACCGTTTTACAGATCTGGTGCCTTTTATTTTCTATTTTACTCTGTTCCACAGCAACACAGGCCTGCGTGGTGCTTGGGCTTAAATCAGAACAAAAAAATTATGTATATTAAAGACTGGCCCACAACTCCTCTCCTGCTCTTGAGAGGCACCTCTGCCTCCTGATCAAAACACTACCTTGTTTGCCCTTCGATGTGGAAACCTGGAGTCATGTTCCAGCTGCCAGGGTTTTACAGTAGAGTGCTGCAGCTGCTTGGCACCGGCAGCCCCATGCAGGAGTCTGGAGAAGGGAGAGGTGAAAACCACTGTCCTGGCTAAAAACCTGGGGGTATTTAGGCGGAGGGGCTGTGATGGAAGAACCCCTTTCCCTTTCTGAATTTCTTTAACATTACCATTGCTTCAGTTGTATTTGCACAGGATTTCTCAGTTTCTCATTCTGTCATTTCATGCAGATTATTAAGTGCAGACTGAAGGGCACCTGAAACTGAAACTCAGATGTGGGTGGAAAGCAGCAGCTGTTCTGTGCCAGAGGATGGCCTCGATGCTGTGCTTGGGGATCTGCAGGTGAGAATACAGGGGAGGTAGAAGCACGTGATTATTTTTGGTTCAAACACCAGGCTTACGTCTTCAGAAATAAGAAGAGGTTCTTCAAGGCTGTGAGAGCCTACAGCCTTGGATTTCTCCTGCCTCATCTGGCCGCTGGCACACGCAGCCATGTTGTCCCTTTCACAATGCATTTGATCTGTCAGTGACTCATTTGAAGGCTCTGTCTTCACCAGCAAAGTGCTTCGGGGCTGAGGCGCACCCGTGTATCTACCAGCTCTGTTACTGTACCCTGTTATCAGCTACTGTGTTCACTCCTCGGGTGCTTCCAGCCTTTGATCTGTTACCATACTGCAGCAACAATTTCCCATGTTTTTGACTGCTGCGTTACATTGTGCAAGGCCATCATCAGTCCACAAATGCTGCAGTTTCTGCTGTGTGTGGCTCTCACGAACACATCCATACTTTTTCTCTGAAGCATGAAATAAACTCTTGTTTATAACCCTCAAATAATCATAGTGGAAATCACTTTACTACAAGATGACAATTTCCATCAGACACTACATGGAGATATAATGATATAGTTAATTCTTCCCTTCCTTCTTCCTGTTGTGTTTTGTCTGGCTGCTGCTTTTAAAAATACTATGGGGCAGGGGCTGTTTACTCCATCCCTGTAGCACCTGGTGCTGTGGGCTCTGACTGGTCTCTAAATCCTAAGGATGAATCCTGTCCTGCAGCAGGCCGGGCTGGATCTTGTTTAATTTGAGGTTGATTCTGTCAAACCTAGAGACCTCAGTGGAAAGAAATGTGCTCTGTGTGCAGCAGGACTGAAAACACTTTCTGTGTTTTACAGTTTTTTTACAGTGACAAGTGGGCAGAAGCAGAGACAATGCAATAATTTAAAACTTATTTGCTTAAAGTCACGTAAATTCCTAGTAAGGTTGGAAGCAAGACCAGTAGCAGCATCTGAGCCAGTTCTGCTGGAGATGGTGCTCACCAGGTGACCTGGCAAAATGTTCCTGACTTGTAGGATTTGGGGCAGAAACTCCAGCAGAACAAACACCTGCCATCTCCCAGCCTGCAGAGCAGTTGGTTCCTGCTGTTGTGGTGTGGATCAGTGATCCAACTTGTTTCGTCTGTGTGTTCACGGGTGGGCCTTGGCTGGCCATGGGGTGGAGGACATGCTTGCTGCACTAGGTCACACAGTACCGAGAAGGCTGTGGCTACCTGGGTGTTTCTCTCCTAATGGGGTCCAGGCAAGCAGCACAGCCCGTATCTGCAACACATCCCTAACGCTGAGAGTCCTGACCACTGTATGCTGATTGTAACATGATTTAATAGTGACAAATCACTTTCTTCCACTGGCCAGGTTGGACTTGTTTTATTTATGCCTTAGAACTTCTCTCTCCCACACTGTGGTCTATGCAAAACTGTTTGGCAAGTTAAAAGCTGTGCCTGGCGCGTGGGCAGGAGAAGAGCCACAGCCTGGTGCAGCAGATATGGGAGCTGTGGTCCAGGCTTGTACAGAGAATGAGGTGGGGACCAGAGGTACCAGTCGTGTGCTTGGTTCATACAACTTGCCCAGCCTGTTTCACAGATTCGTAACTACTGATCTTTGAGTATGTTTCAGACCTGGCCTACAGTCACTAATTGTCAGTGTCCTGGGGCTTCTTCCAGGTCTTAATTGTCCCTATTAGTATGATGGATGCTGGGAGTCAGGACACATTGGAGAAAGGTGGTTAGTGTTTTTGCTGCTGCTGTTGTTGTTGCTGGGGCTGCCGTTAAAGCTGCTTACTGGCATTTGCCCTCCTGTGAAATGTGTAGGTGAGCTATTTATAAATGTGCAGAGAGATCCTGCATCTCTAGCTTGTGTTCTGATTTAGGGGTAGTCCCCACCAGGAGGGAAGAATCTGCCCAGGACTGCAAAGGAGGGTAGTGGCAGAATTGAAAATGATCCATTTCTTCTGAGCCGCAGTGTTGTCTTTGTGATGGGGTGGATTTATGGGGGCAGGAGGGAGAGTGGAGAAGCAGCATAGTGGTGCCCCATTAGCTCTGCCTTTTACAGCACGATCTCCCATCCTCGGGGTGAAGGGAGGCACTTCTCCTGCTGCACAGCCCCCTCTCCTGTCTTCTTCTCCTTCTACACAGCAGACGCACACAGCTCTGTCCTGGACTGCTTCGCTTGCTTTAACTCTTCCTGTCTGGGGTATGGCTCTTTTCCTGGAGCAGTCCAGTCCCAGGCACATGGGAGGTTGTCTCTGTGCTTCTCAAATATTCTCCCGAAAGTAGATACGGCAACTTGCATTCAATATTCCTCTTCTGTAGGGTGCAAATTACCTCACTCTTTAAAGCATGCAGTTTCTTGAACAGCAAGATGAATACAGCTGGATTTCTAGTGTATCTGATTGTCTTTCACCTTTCCATGTGCAGATTTGCTGGTGACTAATAACAGGCAAGCTCCTCAGCCTGTCGTCAGTGGGAACATGATTCTTCTGCGAGACTCCCAGTTTTTAGGAAGCTGAGGGACATTATATACCTTTTAGGCCCTCACCTCAATGTCCAGCTTGGTTAGGGCTGAACAATGGACTCAAGCAGGATTAGATAGACACAAATGCACCCCAAATGGATAGCATGAGCCTGATTGCTGTAAGAAACAAGGCTAATGGAATGTGGTTCCACTGAGGAAATGAGACTCTTGCTTATTTCCAAGAGAGCTCCTGGCATGCTGGCTGATCTGCAGGACACACTGCCCTCTCTTGGTCCTGGCAGCTCTGGATCTGGGCTCTGAACCTGCCCTTCCAAGTGTCCGGGTGGCAGAGGGATGATTGCTGGAGCCTTGTGGGGAAATCTGGTATGTGCTGTGATTATTATGAACTCCATCAGAGTTACCGACTTTGTAGGTATTTCCAACATCCCCCTCCTGGACCTCATGAGAGGGTTTATCTGGAGCTTCAGCTCTGCATTAAATCAATTGTGGGGAAAAATAACTCTCAAGTGATTTCATCATTGTGTGCAAGAAAGTGGTGTAAGAAACTGCAGAGATCTGCTAGCCGGATTCTTGAACATGTGGTAGAGGATTTTCATCTGTTTTTTCTTGTAAATGAGAGTTTTATGTAAATGTTGGAAAACCATAATTATGACATAAACATTTCAGAGAATTTACACTTCCAGATGTGATGGTGTTGTGGGAACAATCTGGGAACAGAGTTGTTTGAAAGAGACATCTCTGACTTGATCTCAGCAGTGCCCTTTGGGGTTATCCCAGCTCAGGGCCTGTCCCTGGCTGCTGCCTGAGTGATTTAGTGTGAGGCTGGGCGCTGGACTGCTCAAGACAGGTATTTTAATAAGTGGGATGTAGCGGTTTCACATTAGCACATTTCTGCTACATGCTGTGCTTGTTCCTGCCCCTGTGGGGGTTATTTCGTACTGGCAGCTTCTGACATTGTGTTCAACCTTTTTTGTGTCCTGGAGAACCTCATTAATCTGCTTTATCTCCTACTGAAATTTCATGTGACAGCAAGACAGTGGGGGCTAGGAAGTTAGCTGTTTTTCAGAGTGATTGTGTTCTTTTGTTTTGTCTCTTATCAAAGTAATTGTTGTCAGCAAGAAAACCCAATGTGACTTGGAAGTGTACGTACTCACAGTGCATATTCTTGAAGCAGCAGCAGATGGAAAGAGACAATGCTTGGGTCAGAGAGCCCCAGAATAGTGAGTGTCCTGGGGCTGCACAGGTTGATGGATATCTCCCCTTTCATGTAAATGCACACGGAGCCACAGAGACAGTTCTGAAAAAAAAGAAAAAAAAAAAAAAGAAAAAGATACTGTGATCCCAAATGTCTCGCCTCTCTTACCTGTCTTACTCAAGGGGTCACCTTCCCTCACTGTGCACCTCCTTTGTGGACTGCAAATTGCCCCATGTGCCTTTAGCTCTGGTTCCACACCATCCCGGTACTGCCTGCTCTGCACTGTCCCTGTCTGGCTCCCCGCAGCTGGGAAGTCCCTGGGGCCTATGCCCATGTTGTGAGTCAAATCCTAGGCAAAGCCAAAGTCTGAACACCTACACAGGGAGTGGGAGAGCAGGGTTTTCTGCATCGCAGGGGAGTTTGTATACACCTCCCAGAGACTGCCTGGAACTGTGAGCTGCTGGGGAAGGCTTGGGCAGGCTGAGCGAGGGCTTGGAGCACTCTCGCTGGGAAGCAGAGGGGTAGAGTGGGGCAGAGTTACCCACATGAGCAATCCTCATGTGCTTGGACAGGAGGAGCAGGCCCTGGGCTCTGCTCTCAGCACAGTTTTGCTAAGATTCTATGAGACTTCTGTGTTTTAGGAACCCACTGTCCTGAGGCACAGGATACCTGCTGGGCACTCTGCCAGGCTGGTACTCTTTCTTATGCTTTTGAAAGGAAAAAAATCACTTCTGATCCACAGTACCCCACAGCAGGGAGTGCCTCCCCTTCAAGAGCATTCCCAGCTCCGGATGTAAAGAAGCCTGACAGCACACAGTGTTCAGAGGAAGGGGCAATCCCATGATGTCTCTGCTTTTGCTTTTGCTGGTTCCCGCTCCAAGAAATAGATTTTTTAAGCCTAATGCTTATGAGGAGGGACTGAGGTGCGTCATTTGGGTTTCTGAATCCTGGGGGCGGTGGCTGGTAGGTGCAGTGAGACATGGGGTTAACATAGAGCTGGTTACCTGACCAGCTCTTCTTGTCCTGTGACATCTAAAACACAGCGTTAGGTGGGAAAGCAAATGCTGGTTAACAGAGCTTGGCTGAGTTGTGGCCTTGTGGTGCTGGGGACCATGGGTCAGCTGCAGCCCCAAAGCACTGGAGTTTCTCTGTGCTGCTCAGACTGATAACACATCTGGCACATGGGTTTGGTGAGCAGGAGAGAAGCCCCGTGCCCATTTATTGAGCTTGCCTTTTGCTTTGGCAGCCCATGCATTTCCCCAGGCCATGGGCTACACCTGGCAGTCTTGGCCTGTGGACTACCAGAAGTCAGATTATGGTGGGAGGAGTTGTGCCAAGAAGGGAAACCTTTCCATGGAAAAAATTCAGCATGGATTTGCCATCAAGGGAAGAAATGGCTTTTGCCTCACTGGATCTCCCTTGCCTCTGTTCCTTCATCCCTCCTTTCAGGGGAGGGTGCATGTGTCACCTTTGTGGTTTCTGAGGTTTGTGACATCTTTTTTTGGGAGTCTGCCATGTGGTGAATGCTGCTGTGTATTAGTGGTCTGCTGGCATGGTTGTGATTTCCGTACTCCCGTGCCGGTGAGAAACCAGCCATCTGAAAATGGAAAGTTCCTGACTTGGTGCCCAGCCTCACTTCTTTCATGGCTCTGCAAGCTCATTGCTAGCAGTAAGCTGCTCTGGCTGTGCTAGCTTGATGGAAGGCTGCTCTCCAAGCCTGAGTTCACTCCAAATCTCCACTTGGTATTTTTATAGTGTTTTACACCTTTCTGAGGTTGGGTCTTTGATCCAGAATTTTCTTTAAAACCGAAATGAAAAGGGAAACTGGAAAAACAGCCAAAGGATTTTGTTTCTTTCCAATGCAACAAGCCAGATTTTGAAGACAGCCTTGGATTCCTGCTGGCCAGCTGCACGAAAGACCTTGTACATGTGGCAGCCTCTTTGCTGAGGATTAGCTTGTGCAGGTCCAGCTGCTGGTGACCAGCCTGGGCAAGCCGCAGGTAGCCACGGGGAAGTCCAGCGCGGGAGCCTGTGCATTCATGTAGAAAATTTGTTCTGCAGTTCTCATGCTTCAGCTTGACCAAAACCATACCCTGACCTTATAGCTACAGGCAAGATCAAAATAATTTAGCAACTGTTATTTATCCACTTACATTAGTCAGTCGGGCAATTAGAAGATAAAGAAACACGCATTTTATGCCGGCCGCGACAGCTTTCGTTGCTGCCACCAGGGGACACTGTTGGATAGCTTATGGACCCCCTCCTGCCCGGCCTGTCGCAGGTCCCTCTCGGGTTTGTCTCTGATCACACCGCACTCCCGGCCCAGCCTCCCCCGTCCACCACCCTCTGCTAAGCTTGCCGTCCTTGTCCCTCCTGGCTCTGGCACTGGTTTCTTCAGAGCTGTTCCTGGCTATTGGTTTTCCTCGGACAGCTTTATTGCACAAGGTCACCGTGTTGTAGTATCTTGCGTTTCGGTCTGCCTCTCCTCCCCAAAGGCAGGTAGCCAATGCAGCAGTGTGCTGGGAGCATTGTCAAGGACCTGCATGGAGCTGCAGGACTTGGCATGCTTTGGACCAAGAGACATAAGCCAGACACAACTTGCCCTGGAGTTTGGAAGCTTTTGGAGTAGAGATTTGGGTTTGGGCCTGTTTGAGAGATTAAGTTCAGTCTGGGTTCAGACCACTCCAGTTCCCCATGTTAAAAAAATCTCCTATAATTCTATTCCCCATAAGAACAGGGAAGTGTGAGGTTCATTGCTTTTGAAGTTAGTGCCTTGATGGTTTGTGCAATAAGACAGACATGTCATTACTTGCTTGAAATAAAAAAAGAAAGTTGTCAGGTTGCTTTTTCAGATGGAAAGAGGCATTCCTTAAGAAGCCTGAACAGGTGGGTGTGTGAGTGATGTGGGTTCCTGCAGGTTTCTTTCTGAGAAAATCAAGATGAATAACTTGTGTGTAAAAAAGGGACCTCCTCTAAGGGCTGATTGCGGAGCTGGGGCTTGAGGCGAGGCAGAGAGACAGTGTCCATCACTGCCTGAGAGAAGTTCCCTTCAGTGTGCCACCCCAGGGAGAGCACCTTGGCTGTGCTGATGCTCATATAGGCAGCATTGGGGATGGGAGAATTGAGAAGGGACCGTGAGCCCTGTCTGGGAACTGTTCCTTCATGGCAAAAATGAATTCTGCTCCTTACAAAGAGAGGGCTTCCTTGGGTCCAAGCTCAAATGAACAAAATCACTCTTGATTGATACTCTGTGGTTAAACCACATGAGCATGTGGTTCATGCTTTCCTTGGAGCCTGCTTCAGTACTGGCTGCCCTGACTGCAACTTTTCTAGACTTTTGGAGTCTCTTTACAAAGTGATGGAGAATTAGATCCTGCCTCAGGCAGCACAGAAACATTTTGCAGGGCCTTGTTCTGAATGTAAAACTTTCGTCTATGAGACGTTGGGATGATTACCATTTTGGAGGGGAAGCTCCTCTGTCCTAGGATCCTCCATGGCGTGAGGTATGTTCTGATTTGCAGCTTTGACCGAAGATTAGGCCACAGTTGTTACCATCTACCGCTATGTCTTTCACTGCTAACACACAGATTTAGAGGAAACACGGATCATATCTCTACTTGTGTCATTTGGCATAGCTGCCTTGAATTCAAAAAGTTTAGTCCAGCTGACAGTCTGGTCCATCTCGTACTCACATACCTTTGCCAAGTGCTAATAGTGCAGCAGAGAGAAAGTTCACGCTTGTGCTTTGGTGAGAACTAGTGTGCCAAAGAACTTAATGCGTTGTCCTTAGGTCAGCAAACAGGGCTGCAAGCATCTCTGTGACAGGGAAGGGCTTTCAGGTGACAGTTTCCTTTCTGTTCGGGAGGTGATGTGCCCACAACAGTTACTGTAGGAGAATTTAGCTGGTTAGCTCATGAGCACTTTTATATTTGAAGTGTTTAAAAAAGGGGATGGTGATTTTAGAAGCGAAGAGTAAAAATGGTCTGGCAGTCAAGTGATGTTTAAGGATGAATGTAGTGTAGGCAGTGTTCCCTTGTAATATGTCAGGAGACGGGAGGCAGCAGTCTGTGTTAATTATACTTACGATTAGCAGCCAATGCCTGTGCTTCATCTGGGACTAACTGTGCTGATTATGATTGATTGGAATTCCACAGAAGACTCAAACTCAATGTGTCTTCTCAAAGGGGTAGATAAGTATGCTGAGATGGTAATAAGAATTCATTAAAGTTTTATATTCTTTATGGTGCTTTGTCCCCTGCGATGGTAGAAGCATTTCTGTAATCCGGAGGATGTTGGATTATTCCTGGAACATTTCTTTCCTAAAGAGTATTCTCATTCAGAAGACTGCTTCAGTTCACTGGGAATGAAGCTTCCCTGCAGAACCCCAGATTTCATGTGCATGTGGCAGCCTGGGAATTGATGGAAAGAAAAGGAAGGTGCTGAAACTCATAAGAGAATACTTCCTGCTTCCCTCCATCCCACATTGCTTCCTGAAGTGGCTGAGGAGTTTGGCAGGGCCTCCTGGTTCTCATAGAGACCCTGGAGGATCTTCATGTCACCAAAGTTTAGGCCATATGTTGAGAAGGTAGTTTCTTCCTATACTTGAGGAAGAAAGAGGTATTCTGATATGAGAATGGGGGTCAACAGTTCACTGCCATGTCAGTCATATCCAGAGAAAAAAAATGGGATCTGTTGCAAGAGTGGACGTGCTTGCATTTTTGACGAATTATCCAGAGCAGATGAGATGTCTTTATCCTTACTTTTGCTGCAGGGAGACAGCAAAGTCCTGATCTAACACAGAGCCTGCAACAGCAAAAAGTAAACCTGTGAATTTCTTTTGGATCCTCACTTTTGCATCACATAGCTCTGTCTTTTTTGACCCAGTATTGGGGGTCCTAGAGTTGGGTTTAGTATTTCAGGGTACAATGGCTAGGACTGCTCCAGTTTTGAAACCTTTTCTGTGAAGTCTCTTTTTTCCCACTGGCTCTTTGATTGGCTACATTGCTGAGTAGAGTACGAAAACTGGAGTCAGAAGTGGTCTGAACACACTCTCCTGACCTTACCCCTGCAACCTCTCTGGTATAGCAGGGTAAACCAGGAGCAAGGGTGGGTTTTTGCCAGTGGAAAGCTGGGATCTGAATTTTTAGATCCATTGATTCTGGTGGATTTCCTTATGAACTGAATCACCCCCTTATCCTGGTTGGATCAGGGATCCTGCCTGCTAATAGGTCTGGTGATAAACTTCTCTGGAGGGTCTGCTTGGAGTTAACAACCATGCTGTGGAAGACAGGCACCCCCCAACCCTTTTTTTAAGTAATTCTTTTTGTCTGAATTTACCTCTTGCAAATATCTTCGTAAACGTGCACAATATATAGAGAGGGAGAGACCAGGGCCTCAAGGCTGGGATCTGGTGCAGAGGAGCAGGAGGACATGAGCGATCTGCTTTCATGGAGGGACCATGTAGAAACCACTCTCTCTTGTGCCTCAGTTTCTCCCTTTGCAAACAGGGGGACTTGGTAACAGCTGCCTTGCAAGGTGACTCCCACAGTGTGGCATTGGTGTCTCTCTGTAGCACAGGGCCCCAGCAGAATGGCTCTTGCAGTCAGATATGATTTAAATTATTTAGGGTGTTGTCATGTGATCAGGACTGATTGAGTTCCTGTGGCTTAACAAGTTGCCATCTGTTATCATCCCCATTATGAATTATGTATTAGCTTAAATCAAGTCTTAAACCAAAGGAGTTCAAGCAAAGTCCTCACCCCAATGATACCATAAAACTGTCTTTAGGGCTGTTAGTACTGGATCCAAAACACTGCAGCCACACATGAGAGCATGCTGGTCCAGTGTAAGCTCTCTCTGCTGTTTCAAACCATCCTGGCAGATTCCCTTGGTAGTGGCAGGCTTTATGCTGGGCTAGGAGTCACCTCCCCTCCTGATGTAGGCTCTTAAAACTGGTGAAAACTCCATTGCCTGTGTCCTGGCTGCGTGGACAGAAATGAGACCGCAGTCCCACACCAGAATCTGAGCGGGCTCAGGATCAGGTCAGGAGTCTGAGGTTGAAGAAGGCAGTGACCATGTGCTGAATTGCTGCCTAACTCCATGTGAGGCTTTGTGAAGCTGCTGGCTCTGCAAGTGCTATGAGCCCCACTGTAAAACCCGGCAGTACACGTGTGTGTGGTGGTGTCAAAGTGGCCATTGGCAGTAAAACACTTCAAGCCTGACTCAGACATTCATCTGAGTCCTCAGGCCTGGAAGCATTGAGGCCAGAAAGCAGAATCCGCCAGAACATTCCCGTTTCTCAAGCTGATCTACAGTGTGTCAGCTGGTCAGTGCACTTTCCCTGTGAGGGAGAGGTGCCTTGAGTGCTCCAGTGATGTGTATGGGCTCCTTCTCTCTAAGGCTGAAGTGCTCTTGCTCCTTCATAGCTCAGGAAGCTCTCGCTGGCCAAGTTGTGAAGTCTCTCCCTTTTGTCTGTGTCTCTTATATTGACAAAAGCAATTAGGGCCTGCTGTCCTTCCGAAGGTGCAATTCCCTGATGTCCCGTGGTCTCTCAGGTCAGATTTACAGGCCAGGCTTTCTGTGCCTGTGATGTACCATCACAAGGAGGCCAGCTTGGCAGCCTAAGGTGGTTGGGGCAGGCTTGGCTCTTACTGAAGTTCTGAAGCTGTCTGAATTTGTACATGTTTGCTGGGCAGCAGAATTGGGTCAGTGACCTTGTTCTGATGCAGAGGCAGGCTGTTTATTACCATCCATTTGAGATCAGAGCCTATAAAATAAATATTTCTCTCTGTGGGAACAGGCAGCAGAGATTACTGTAGCTAAATCAAGACTTACTTGGCGAATGTGCGAGGCAGGGAACGCAGAAAATTCATGGCATCCACAGAAGCCAAGTGTTTTCACATAGATTGCATGGCTGTCCTGAGGTGGACCACTGGGATCTGTGAGCTGAACAGGATGGATAGGCAGGGGATGAATGTCTCCTGGCATCAGCAGTGGTTGCAATGATAATTGCTGCTTGAATTTTGGGTCATAAATCTGTTTGCGGCTGCAAGGACACTTCCAGTGGCTCCAGCTTTATCCCAGTGTTCAGAGCTATTTTTTTTACAGCTGGAGGGTGCTTGTTCCATCAGCTGGCACAAAGGCTGACTCTATGGCTCCTGTTTTCTGCCCTTGGGTATCTGAGGGCAAAATCCTTTGACTTCAGAGGGAGTTACTCACAATGTCCCTGCTAGAAATAGAACTATGTCCCTCCTCTTTAAAGCACGGCCAGATACTCTGTCTTCAGCTTGATGTGCAAATCCCTTCTCCTGGGAGAGAGCCAGCCTGCTTTTTCTCCCAAATTCACAAGTGTCCATACCCCTTGCAGTTTTACAGAGAGCTGAACAGTCTCTTCAACTGTGACAGGAATTCAGAGTCTTTCGTAACCTCCTTTGGAAAGAGGGAGGTGGATAGGAAAGCAACAGCACCGCTGTTAAGATTTTTGTGAACTGAGTTGGTCAGATTGGACATATCTCTTGCATTTTGTCCTGATGACTTTGCATTCTGAAGAGGAAGAAAAAGAATGGTGAAGTGCTGGATGCTGGGCCATAGTGGATCAGGAAGAAAGGAATAACAAAGCAAAGGAGAAAGAGTTGGGATTTAGTGTGGACCACCAGGATGAGAGAAAAGCAAGACAAATTCTTGGACTAAGTCTTAAATTGCTCCAAACCACAGGGTATTGTGCTTGGGGGAGAGGCAGGGAGGGAATAGTTAGGCAATTTCATCCTCAATCATGCAAAGGCAAATTATTGGACAAAGGGATTGTCTTAGATATATTGCAGTTGGAGCCTAGTAGAGCATTTGATACCGAGTCTTACAAGATCTCGCCCTCCCTCCAAATCTGTCTGGCTTCTCTTGGATAAGAACTCAGTCCTATGGATTAATAGAAGCGACAAACAATACGTGGCTCTGTTCATGCAAATTTTGGACCAGTGTGACTGATGAAATTTGTTGGTGCATCCATTTCGCCGAGGACTCCTCCTGTGCATTAGCAGAGCAGTAAAGAGCATTTGAATGAAAGTTTTAGGTGCAAAGTTTTGCAAACATTACTGAGTACCTCACACATGAAGCATGACTGAAACCAGGAGGTTTGGTAATTTTTATGGAATAAAAATAATGAAAGCTATTGAAAGTCAGAGGAGGAAAGGAAGTTTTTCTGTCTGGGAAAAACATATGAAAGCAAAACTCTTTAGGAAAGAGAAACCCTGACAGCTTTAAAGTGAGAGACAGCAAAGTGAGCGGTGTAAAGCCCATTCCTTGGGAGCAAGACTGCTGGCTGCAAGGCAGCCTTGATGACCAAATTAGTCTTTTTACCTCTGTATAATTGGACTGTGTGGATTACATCTAAGATTTCTCCAGGCAGATCGTAAGATTTTGCCCAAAAGTCCCATAGAAGAAGGAATTACTCTGCCTTGTAGTAGATGTGAATGTTGTCTAGCCCAACCAATTGTGGCTCAATATGAGATTTTCTTTCAGAAAGCTTCCCACTCGCGATCCAAGGAGTTCAATTATGATGACTTCACCACTAATGTGTAGGCCATACTCAGCTCCTGTTGTTGGAGAGATGCTGCATGCAGGTCATTTATGTACTGTGGCCAGTTCAGGAAAGAACCTGTGTGCCTCAACAGTATATTTCTCCCTCCAGCTTGCATCCAATAAAGCTCCGACCACCTGGTTGGAGAGTAGGAATACTTCATTCAGCATTCTCCCTGCTGCGGGTGAGTTTCCACCTGCATGATCTGCAACACTGTAAAACACAGCCAGGATTGTGAGAATGGAAGGGCTAAACATGAAACAGTAACTGCCTCACTGTGCTTGGCTTGCTGCTTCTGGGACTGGGGAAGGATGAAGGGTTTCCTCATCTGATTTCCACAGTTTGTACCAAATGCTGCCTGGGCCCTTCTCAATAACCACCAGTGAGGAAATTCCAACTTCCTGCTACTCTTCAGTACATTTTGCTGGAGACTTTTAATATCACTTTATGTGGCATTTGGCTGTTTAGTCTTTTGGAGCATCTGTTGATAGGATTGTGAAGCAGTGATTTTGGGGTATTAGAGCATTTAAAAGGATGTGCCAGAGGATGTACAAAGCTGGTCAGATGATAACTTTTGTGTTATAGGCAGTAATGCTAATATGAGTTGATTTCAATGTGAAAGCCATTCAGCTGAAATGTTTTGATCCAAGCAATTGGTAGTTCATGGCATGATCTTATACTGCAGCTTCAAATGTCTGTACTCATGGCATTACCTACCACATACTCAATTTTAGATGCAGATAGTTGTGCTCTGGCCCATCTTGCATGAACTACAGGGGTGCTGAGTTCACATGATGGAAAGCAGAGTTTTATTCTTCCTCTTTTCAGTCTCTCTGCAGCTCCTCTACTTGTAGTGGAATTGTTCCTGGATTATACCACATTTGGGCTTGCTATCTTTTGATCTGATAGTAGATCAGGGTGAAGAGTAGTGACTGATCACTCCCCAGTCCATTTCAGGAGAGAATTAGATGGTCAGAAGATTACTTTTTAAAAAGATACTTAGTTTTATATCTTCATTTGTTCCTGTCTTTGTGATTTCATCCCATAAAAAGAGCTCTGTGATTGTTAAAGGCTGTTCTTTTAGATAGTGGCGTACAGCAGAAAAGGCAGCATGCTTTAAGCAAGGAGTAAGCAGATAGGTTTCAAGCACTCACTGAGCTTGGTTCTTCAGGCAACTCTGAGTTTTACACCAACAGAAAAGGAGAGAAGAAAGGAGAAACTGGAAGTGAGTGTTTGTATTGAAATCTTTCTTTAGTTCCAAAAGCCTAGAGCAAAGCATCAAAACACAGAGTGCCTCGTACAAGTCAAGGCAGGGAATAGAATTTCCATTTTATTCTGGATGAGAAGGAGATCTTTTTATAAAGGATTTGGGTGACAAAGCTAAATGTACTTTAAATTTCTACTCCAATCTATTTTTAATTATACATGTGTAGATTCTTTTGTAGGGTTAACAAGGAATTTGCCAGAAGCCAGCTGACAAAGGCTTGGGTTGTAGTTTTCCAGCAGACATCCTGCAAAAAATGCTGTCACAGGCAATCAGCATCCTTGGGGAGGTGGCCTGTTAGCAGGGTGTTTACTAATTGGGATCATTCTGCAGTGGATAATTGTTTGTGACACCCACGCTGATTGGACCCACAATATCTATCCCATCCTGCAAATGGTCCGTGACAGTTTTGATGAATTTGAAGTTTGGAGTCTGAATAAATCTATGGAAGGAAAAAAAAAATGCTTCCACTGGAAAATATATGTAGAAGAGCAGAGCTCTGCCCTGGGTCAGCCTCCAAGAATGGAGCCACATGAGCACACAGAAAGAGAGGCCACTCGGTGGGTCTTGTCAGACTTTCTTTTTTTTTCTTCTTTCATTTAATTAAGAGATTGGGGGAGGACCAGCCATGCCAAATTAAAAATGGAGAGTTGGTTTAGCTTGCACAGGACAGGGATGTCCTAACCAAGGACTTTTGGGCTTACTGGGGAACTGCAGATTTATTGAAATATCCCTGGAATGAGTTCAGACACAGGTCAGGCCTTCTCGCTGGCAGACAATAGTAGAAGTGATGTAGATATCCCCAGCAAACAGACAGTTCTCTGGGCTAGGGAGCAGTATGTGAGGGTTGCAAGCAGAAGAGCTGTAGAGATTTTTTTTAATTTTTTTTTTGTTTCTGGGGTCTGGACCAAAATGTATTTTAAATTTTGCTACATTTGACTGCTACGTTGATATGTGCTTTATGGCACGTTGAGGATCACAGCACTGTAAGAGCATTCTTGTCCAGTCCCCTGCTCAAAGCTTATTTGTCCTCTGGCACAGGCATAAATTGTGTAGCCAGGATAAGCACCATATAATGTATTTTCACTCATTTGACAGAAATGTGGTTGTCATGCTTTGTCTGGTTTGCATCTGTACTACACCAAGATGAGCTGGAGATGCAGCAAATTTAATCTTTGCAGTTAAGAGATCAGAGCCTCGGATGGATTCTGTAAATTCCATGTAAGTGCGCAGCATTTGCCAGATTTCAGACTGAGGATGAAGATGCAGGGCTGATCTCAGGCCATGGATCAATGATATGATATTCTGGGCTTCCCTGCTCCTGAAAGGTCCTAAGTGGTCAATATTTTTTCTATATGTATTTCAGGGAGATGCTAGCTAAATCAGTACTGGACATATATCAGGTCTAAGACTCACTGCTACAGTTCCTGCATCCACTGTCTGGACCTTTTCATTGGGAAGTAAAGAATTAAAGAAACATTACTCTGTAATAAGCTTTGTCAAGCCAGGAAAGTTATTAGTGCTGTTAGGATAAACCTATATCCATGTCCTGGAATCATAGAGCTAGTAATGGCTAAAGCATAGGAGACAAGAATTCGAAGGTGTCCCAAGGCAGCAGAGTTCATATTCCTGTTCAGAACAAAGGTCAATCATCCTCTTGAGCCAGAAACTGATCTGGAGACAGAGCTCTCCTTCTGTAATAATCTTGCTCCATCCCACAAGCAAATGAAGTTCCAAATGCAAATTCGGTGGAAGATTATGATAAGCCATCTTGAGCTGAGCTTTGGAAAAGGGGAACTCTTTGTATTATCTCTCATTTCTTCCAGATCTTCCCTGCCCAGCCCAGTGAGAAGCGTCCCATGAAAGGCTGGCTCACTGGACATTTTAATGGTGGTACTTGAAGAATTAACCATAGCAAGCTGAGTGGTGGTGTATGACACAATTGCAATTCCCTTCTCCCAATGGTCTTATGAAAATGCAAACAGTTCTCTGAAGATCTGGCTGGATACAGAAGAATGATCTCAAGAAAGTCATCACACTGTGGTTACACAGCATGCTTTCAGTGCTAACTGACTGAGTTAGACGGTGAGAGAGAAACCAGTGTCTTGTCTTTGAGGCAAAGCTGAAGGTGCTTCTCAGGAGGTCAAAATTGTAACATAGAGCAGAAGTGTGAGGGCACTGTATTGTGTAGCTTCATCATTTATACAGACATGTTGTTCAATTCTGTACAGAATCACTAATGTAGGTGCACCTTTGTTAGTCCTGTGTTATGTTGTGGTAGAGCCAGAAGACTTGCCCAAAGCCATACAGAGATTGAAAAAGTTCTGACTGGAAGTGTCCAGGTGCACTTACAGTTGTCCCTTGTATGTAACGAATAGGGTTAATTAACTGTTTCTAAAAATACATTAAACCTTTCCCCAGTAGTAAAAGCCAGGATACTCTTCTGGTCATGTAGCATTCCACCGAAGCCAGCAGGATCATACAGGAGTGGTGTGGTCCAGCTTTCTGTCTCCTGTTGGAGGATTAGGACTTAAATGGGATCAAGGACTCAAAGATTGAGTCAGAGGAGTGGTTACAAGAGATGATCATTTTTATGACTCTTACCGGGGGCAACCTGTCTCCTCAACCCCAGCATCCTGCACATTAGCTTAACTCTGATAATCTTCTGGAGCTTTAGCAGATTCACAGAAAGGGGCAGACCTGGAAGGATTCCTGGAGGCTGTCAAATAAGTATCCAGCTTTTCAATTGCAATGAGCTCCAGTGCATCTTCTCTAAATCTGTTTCAAGTTGTTTTTTTGGGGTCAGTAGAACACAGTATAAATCCCGGCTCGCTCAAGTCCTTCAGGCAGAGAATTGGGGGAATACATATGGAAATACTTTTGCCTGGTGTTCTCTACTCTGCACCCCTCCTAAACAGAACATACATTTGTGTTGCAGTATAAAAGGGAAAAACCTCCGAGCCTGGAGTAATGTATACAATTCAATAATACATGAAATTCAAAGCTGCACATTAATCACAGTCATGTTTAACTTTCAGATTTAAAACCCTGCAGGTTGGCTGGCCTTTGTTCTGCTAAGTGGAAGGGGGCATTCCAGCCTCTGCGCAGAGTTCAAAAGCTGCCTCGGGTAACAAGTGCAATTGGCTTTATAGGACTCATTGTATTCCCCCTTCGGGGCACAGTGAGAAGCTACTGCACAGGTTGGCCCCTTATCAGGCTGTTCAAAGGAAGAAAAGTTTGGATAGCAAAGGTTTGGCAGGTCACTGCGAGGGGCTGCTTGCAGGTTCAGGAGGCCAAGACTGGAAAAGTGATGATGCTGCAAGACAGAATCCAGCTGCATTGGCAGGTCTGGGCAGGAGAAGCGAGTTATACAACCTCTCCTCTGCTCCCGCCACCATCCAGTTTCCAAGCCCTTGATTTCATTAGTGTTAGCTCATTTGCAGATTTTTGTGAACAGCATTTCATGTCGGAGCGCTTGTCTCTGATGTGCCCTTCTGTGTTAGATTATGAACTGTTGTTACCTTTGTAATGTGGTTACCTTTGTCCAGCATTCACTCACTCATCTGCAGCTTCCTTGCCTCTGGCTGTTCAGACCCCCGTTCACCCCTCCTCTTTCAGTCTATTCAAAATGCCATTTTACTATGCCTTTATCCTACCTTTTTCCCATCCAGCCTGGTTTTCCAGGGCTCCACACAGGAAAATTAAGCCTCAGGAAGCAAAGACTGTTCTGCTGCCCTTTAGCAGCCTGCTGCCTTAGGAACCTGCCCGCTTGCTAATGTCTACACCGGCCTTAGTTATAAACACCGATGGGGTGCTGTGGCTAACCAGAGAATAAATTTATTTGCAGTAGGGAATTTGCATTGGGGTTGTAGTCTTGGGGGATCCAGTCATAGCAAGATGTGGCAGTGGTGACTGTGCTGTGGCTGAAGATATACTGGAAGTAACTTCGCATGGACCAACTTGGGGGCTGGTAGGAGTCCAGTTGTGGTGTTGTGGAGGTTAAGGAGGTGGCAAAATCCTCACCATAAACCTGGTAAATGGCAATTAATCTACAATATTTTGTCCATAATGCATCCACAGAGCTGTAATGAGATGCCCTCCAGCTTCCAAATCCCAGTGTGTCATCCCAGCTAAGACCTGATCTTAAGATGTCCTGTCTAAGTGGGGAAGATGCAATGAGCATCCCAAGAGTGCTTATAAACATCCCAGAAAACAGGATGTGCAACAGACTTTTTAGAAGTAAACAGAACTGGTGACTCAGTGAGACTACCCATCACCAGCGAAAGAGCCTGAACTTTGAAGTTAAATGGTCTAAATTCCAGAGAGTCCAAAGGTTTTACACAGTGGGGTGAAATGCCAAATTCTGCAGGCATGTCAGAGGTATAGTGTTGAAGTAAGAGCAGTACATGTAGAGATGACCTCTTGCTGGTGGGTCATCCAAGGACATTTTCTGAGCTAAACTCAGCTTCTGATGGTGCAAATCATTAATAGCCCATCAAAGTGGTTGAAGAGTTTGATCCTGTGAGGTCCTCTCCAAAACCTAAGCAGCAGAATAAAGATGTCTTTTAACAGGGGGTAGAATTCAAATGTCTGTTAAGATCAAGTGATAAATTAATCACTCTCACCTGCAAAATTGCGGGCTGACAAACTGAGCACACCACCCGACGAGAAAGACAGCACGATCTGAAAGACTTTCATATAGGACACAAATATAGAGGTGCAGCAGAGGGCATAATTTTCCTGTGCTGTCAGTTCGAGAGAGATTTTATGGAACAACACTGAATGTAACTTTCGGTTATAAAGTATATACTGTTCTTGTAGGGCCACACTGGGGTTTTAATGAAGCAAATGGCAAAGCTCCCACTGACAGGGTTTGTCCCTCAGCAACTTCAGCTCCAGAATTTATTCTGTTATGTATTATATGTAGAAAGAGGAAAGTTTCCAACCTGTGAAGCTTTGATACAAACAACTTTTCCTATTTCTGTCAAAAGGATGAAGTGTATCCTGTAAGCAGCATGCAAAAAATTCCAAAAGGCTGGATTATTGAATAGTACCTTGGAGTTTTAGTGAGAAATCACACAAGTGACTTTCCAAACTTACTCCCTATGTTTCTGCAATATATGTCAAAATGTGGAGTAGGCTTTTCAAAGGCATTGAAGCACCCTGCCCCCATTTTAAGTGCTGTGTTAACTTGAAATCAGTACAAAGCCAGGTGTCTAACTTAGGCAATCCCCAATGTTTCATAGTTAAAAGTTGCCATACAGGGCAGTGTGAGTTAGGACATAGTGAAAGATCTCAGAGAAATTCTGTTGACTTAAAAAGGAACAGGACTCAGCTCAGTTTCTGGTCTAAAGGGTTTGACGCACAAGCAAGCATCTGTCAGCTGCCCAGTAATAACTTACTGTTGGTATATTCTGACCCTTTGACAATCCACAATAAATGGGAAATAATTAGATTTAGTGTTTTGCTCTGTTAACTCATGGGAAAGCTACCCCCTGTTTGAAAAAAAAGAAGTCCCCCAGGGATACGAGCGTGCATGTGGACTGAGGGAAGCTGGTGTGTGGTAGTTTGTTACATTGCCATCACTCGTTCCTGTGACAGAGCTCTGTGGTGCAGCCGTTTCCATTTTTTTTTGCTTCTCTTGTCTTTTCTGCTGCTTCCCTTCAGTTGCCATTTTCCCTAACAGAAAAGAGTAAGGATTTCTATTATGGCATTCACAGGCCAATATGACATTGTAGATTTGATGCCCATATACCATTTCGTCTTTCTCTTTTCCTGGCTGATGGAGATAACCTGTCTCCCATTGCCCCAAGGGAACAAGACCCATGGTGGCTGTTTGCTGCTGGCTCTCTCAGTTTAGAATAACATGAAGCAAACGGCAGCTTTTGTTTACCTCTGTAAGGGTTAGTTGGATGCTCACCGAAGGCTCATGTCCTTTAAAGGTGGGTTATACATGGAAGATGTCTTTATGATCAGTGAAACTGATCTGGCTTCTGAAAACTTGGCGTGCACCCTCTGGTTCAGACTGTGGAAAACACTCATGCACAAAAGATGGGAATGTCCAGTTCTTTCATATCTCTTTAGCTTATAAAAATATCATTTATTCATGTAAGGAAGGTGCCTAGTTTGAAGTGAGACCTGTGCAAACAAAACCCTGTTTGTGATGTTGTGGCAGCTGTGGTGGCTCCTGAGCAAGCCCAGGAGGGATAAAGTATTTCCAGAAACCTGGGAAGAGGTGGTTGGAATGCCTATAGAGAGAAGGGACTGGGTCTCCTTACCTGCAGTGCTGGACACTGGGGTGCCTACTAAATCTTCCATTAGGTGGAGTGGGACTGGCCAGTGGTGCTGCACGTGGCTTTTCTGTCTCCCAAATCCTAGTTAGGTGTCAGAGGTTCTCTGTGGAGAACCAGCTGCCTGGTGAGATCCACGGTGTCCAGAATGGAGGTGTGTTCAGGGGGGCTGAAGACACCATCTGCTATGAGCCTTAGCTCTCTATGCTGGCAGTAACTAGATATTGGATGAAAAGGCAGCAGGAAAACTGGCACATTTGGTTCAGAGTTTATAATTACTAGACTGTGAAGAGGAGTACAGTTCCCATCACACAAGGAGCAAACTCAGAAAATAACATTTTTTCAGTCTAAGGTGTGGGAAAATAAAACTCCTGTGACACACCAGAGAGGAGACACCAGTGGCTCTTTGCTTTACAGCAGACAGAGGTGATTTATACCTTCTAGAAAGCTGTTCCTTGGGTGCGGTTCAACTCCCTGGCTTCATGACAGTGCTCTAGCAGAGCAGAAGATCAGTTCCAATATTGCCAATTGTTAAAAGTATAGTTAGAATAGTCTTTGAGACAGCCTGAGGTTAATGTGGGGCAACAGGTTATATCTAAAAGGACTTTTTTCTCAGAAGGCAGTGTCTCATGAAAGACTTGCAGTCTTTCTTTGATTCATATGGTGGCAAAAAAATATTTTAGTCACACTGCAGGCAGCCAGATAGTTCATAAAACGATTCAGTAACTTAACATGATCTTACTTGTATAGAACTTGCTGTTCTTTGATCCAACTAACTCAATCCAGGAGGGCTTTAAAAAGAGAGAAATAAAGTGTTTCTAATTAAAAATTTGAAAAAAGTTTTCAAGAAAAAAAAAACAAAACAGAAGAACATCAATTGTAGAATTATTTAATTTAAAAAGTTTCCTAATTCTCCCCATGTTTTGACATGGAAGGTGGATCTGTGGCCAGCTTATTAAGTGGAATTGCTTGGCTACTGGCCCATACACACAGGTAGCAAGCCAATTTCTGCCCTACCTCCTCACTGCACTGCTGATGTGCTGCAGCGTGGCAGGAGGAGACAGATGGACGTGAGCAGGAACACTGCAAAATTGGCAGAGTCAGCAGTTGATTGGATGCCATTTTTACAGCTGTCGGATGTTTGAATTTGGGAAAGGAAAGCCAACTCGTGATTTTAAGACAAGGATAATTCCAGTTCTTTAGTGCCTCAACAGGGGAGTGACTGGGAGTGACAAAGTCTTTGAGATTTTGCAACTTGTGCGCACGCTTCTCCTTGTCAACTTCTTAAGGTGACAAATTAGGAGAAAGGCTTTTTTTTGTTGTTAAATCTTTGGGGGGGAAAGCATGTATGATATTTCTTAAATAGGTTTAGGTCAGGGCAAAACTTATTTGATCTCGAGTTTCACTGCAATTTGGATCGTTCTGTCTGGCATCTGGTGCCCATTTATAAGGTACAAAATAAGGAATCACTTAAAAGCATGCGCAAGCAAATGTGAAATTTGTGCTAAAACAATGCACTTGGGGATTTTAATACAATAATTGACCCCTTCCTTGTTTTTCTGTCTAATGCTCACTTTGTTCTCTCTAGATCTCACAAGATATTGAATTTACTGGCTTGAGAAGGGCTGCAGACTAGAGAAAACAGAAAAATTTGCTGAGAAAGCAGAAGAAGAGGTTAGTGGAAAAATCTTGTTTTCTCTGGGCAAATAGTACTTATTCTCCTTGTGATCAACACCAGATACTCTCCAGCAATGGTTTCTTGTTTTTCACTCCACCCTGAAAGTGTTCTTCAAAATGCAACAGTTTTTTACTGGTTTTACAGATCTGATAAAAAAATTCAGAGCGCCATACAACCCATTTGAGATAACAGCAGATCAGTACTGAAAACCTTCCACCTCACAAATTCCCAGCTACCAAAGAGATTTACAGACAGTGGTGACAGCCCTAAGCTCTCTTGCTCTTGTTCTGCATGTTTGTCATGCTGGAGGCTTTTTATTTTTTGCAGGTAGATCTTAAATTTCTAATGTAAAAGAAAGCTGGTGAGTGTTTTGTGGCTGTCAGGATGGGAAGGAGAAATGACGTGCATCTGACTTCTGGGTGAATCTCTGGGCTCAGTTAGAAAATGAATGGCCAGTACTGCAAACCCCCTGGTGCTTCCCTGTGCCATGGATACAGTGCAACCTGCGTGCTGCCACCATGGTTTGAAGTGTTTGTTCTCTGGAGCAGAGTATGCAACTTTTTCTGGAAATTAAGAATTTAATGCTCCCAAAGTGTCTGGTCCCATGCCTTTGTGCCAGGAGAGAGCTGCTGGTGGACTTAACTGAGCTGTTCTGAAAGTGGAAACGGGCAAGAGCCACAGTTTCAGTGGCATCTTTTCAGTGGTGTCTCCTTGTCTGCATCTGTTGCTTGTGTCCTGTCATCTCAGACTCTTCCAGCCAGATCCCCCTGTTCCAGGTAAGACTACTTCAATCAGTGAATGCAAAGATTTCCGTATTTCCTATTCTAGCTCTTGGACTAAGGCTTAGGTCTCTGGCTTCTGATGTAGTTCCTTGCTTCTCAGATGCCAAGCAGCTCTGTGGATCCTGAAGTCAGGCTTTCCTTATTCTGGCAGAACAAATTACCAGCACGGCCTCATTGCTGTCCGTAAGCGTGCTTTATGTAGCCTCTTTGTTTCTCAGCCTGTTTGTTTTACCTGTCCCCAGGAGCAAGTGTTCAGCAGAGGAAGGATTGCACGGCCAGGCCCCAATGCAGGACATCCATTTGTCTTGCTTAGAAATCCTGAGTTTTGAGGTCTGATAATTAAGTGTTTCATTAAGCCTGACGCTGTGGTGGAGCCTGGAAAAGTATGTGCTGTGTGTTAGAGCACTTTCACATGCCGGAACGCAGGCCTCTCTGCTACAAACAGCCACTGGGGGAGAGTTTGCGGCTGCTGTGTTGGATAAAATCTTTGCAAGGATCCAGCGGGTCTCTGAGTGAGGAAGAGGTGCAGCTGACGGCAGCATGTCCCGGCGACAGGCTGAGCCGTGCACACGCTGCACCACCTGCGGCCTCTTCCCCAGGAACCTCCTGGGCGGAAGCAGAACGGGCCGAGGAGAGAAGAACTGTCCTTGGGGGAGGAGGAGACAGAGGAGGATATTGAGGAGGGCCAGAAAGTCCCAGGGAGCTGGAAGACTGTCAGATGGGATAGACATGACTGGAAGGGTCCCAAAGACATTAAATGTGGGGAGGAGATTTTCTCAGCATCTTTAGATGAACTGGCAGGCATTTGAGCATGGCTGGTTCCCTGTCAGCTCCTTATCACCATATTCAGGCTTCTCTCCAGAGCCCATCAGGAAAAAGAGATTTCTCAGTGAATCATTTGCTCTCATTAGTTCTGCTACAGACACCATATGTGCAAGGCACTCTTTGGTCCTGAGGTTTGATGCAGTTATACTGATCTACATCCCATCTCCACTCAAAACCATTTTTTTCTCAGAGACGCGGCTCATCATGATCAAAACAGTTGTATTTTAGAAGGACCAAGATGAGAATTGAATGGCAAACAGTTCGAATAAATGAAGTTAAATCTTAGAAAAAGACTTATGCCTCCAGAGTATCTCACTGCTGTTGGATTGTGCTGTAGTCAGTCGTGTCAGCTTTGAATTGGCCAGTCTGATTTTCCCCAGTGCCAGCTGGGTCTATGGGTTTTACCTGTACAGGGGGGAAAAACCTTGTATGATACTGAGAACTCCCTGTGCATGGACAGAAGATGTATACAGTCATAGTTTGATAAAGGTTGTTCAGTGGTTGGAAGAAAACACTGCGTAGCGTTTCTTTTACACCAGTGGGAGTGACCTGTGGTCTCTGCTTTTCTATTCAGCCTGCTGTTTATTGCTCACAAACAATGGAAATAGCTCACATTTAAAGTGTTTGCTCATCTTAAAACCAAGACCCAATCAAAAAGGAACTCTTTGAAAGAAGTTTTCAGCAATAATTTACTTCACCATAATATGAACAAGCTTGAACTGAAACTTTTATGACCTATGACTTGTCAGATTTTTCTTCACAGACCTTACCCTTTAGCACATTTTTCATGATAATGCAAGCCAATCTGTTTATTATTTTCAATTTAAAAAAGTAAAAAAGTATTGCATCCTCAAGAAAATTGCTTCATAGTTGGGCTGTTTGAGTGGTCAGTGTAATATATCATTGTTTGATCTGGCAGAATCATCTATTTATAAGCTAGTATGTGTCAAACTATTTTTTTGGCAAAACTGGGAAGACACCTGGTTTAGTTTAGATTCCTCACTATGTAATTCCAAACATCGCTCAGTCCTCTTGGATTGAAAATGCAGGCCAGGATCCAGACTTAAGAGTGCTGCTGTCATTCACAAGATGCTCAAGGGCCTCTGCTCTCAAGGTTCATGAGATCATAAATTCTTTTTTAATTTTTCTTTTTTCATCGTTCAAGTCTAGGCACAAACCCAAAGCAGGGTACATATGAAATGTAAGTGAGGCGCAGTTGGTCCGTTCACTCTTTCTGAGAGATTTGCCTGTGTTGACCAACAGAGGTAGCAGCAAGGCTGTTAATGAAAGTTTGCTGATGAGATCAAGAGGAGTGGATGACCTTTGCAGAGCTGTCATAAAACTCGGGAAGACAGCACAACCCTGGGCCCTGTTTGGGAAGGGGAATTAGAAACATTGTGTTTCTGCAGTTAAGTAAGTTCAAGGGAGCTGCTGATTGACTCGCTGTTGAAGGGCACTATTCAGTAACGGTGCAATAATGCCTCTACAGAGATGTCTTTGTAGTTTACTAGTTCCCTCTTGTTAGAGCTGATATATGATGCACTCTATCAGTACAATGTTTTAATATGGTTTCCTTTTTGAATTAGCCGGATTGTGCTGTTAGACAAGATTCAGGGTGTACACGTCAGTGTTGCTTGGTTGTAAAGTTCAAGAGCTTATATTGTTGGATTCATATTAATTTCAACTATAGTTGTTTACAGGTCTCATAAAGGGCGCTGGGATCATCTTTGTCAAGTGATTGGTATGATGAGAGCTGTAGTATGCAATACTGTGTGCGTGTTCAGCACTTATGTAAATGTAGTACTACAGATGAGAGAGAAGACAAGGTGAGAACAAGAGAAAGAAATGAGGATGAGATAGGAGAAAAAAAGGTGTAGATCCTGACCGTATGGTGGGTTGATGGTTAAACCAGTGAACCTGTGCAATGACATCATACCATTGCATTGTTACCACATTCAGCCTTTAGCAGGCTTTGTTTTTCATCTGTGGTGGATCTTCTCTCTTCTAACCGAGAAGGAGGCCTTTGCGAGGAGCTGGCAAGTTGTCTAAATAGGCTCCAGCCCCTCTTGATTATTTTCTCTTCATTCTCCTGGTGAGGGAGATAGGTGGTCTGGAAAACAGAGTCCAAGTGAAATGGTTCATGCCCAGAGCAGCTAAGCAAAACTATGCTTTGAGGCCAACTTATTTTTCATAATTTATCTTGTAACGTAAGCTAATGCAGTAGTTTAAGACAAATTTATTTTAAGCCTTAAAGGGCAAAGGACTTGTATATTTAACCACAGGCTAAGTTTCACTTAAGTACACTGAAGTCAGCAATGACTGCTACCTCCGTGACCTCCTATCTCCTACTAGGCAGCGTCCTTCTGTGTCTGCAGCCCGTGTTTAGACACTCCTCAGTAACACAACCTTGACAGTGCTCTTGGAAGAAGAAATGGAGCTTGATTGTGAGTGCTTGGGTGGTTTTTAGTGGCAGCTGAACAATTATCAATGTAATGAGCAATGCTGTGTTGCCATTTCTAGTGTGTATCACTTAGTTGTGCACCGACTGAAGGGTTAGGCGCCCAAAGCCAGCACTGACATCAGCCACCTCACTGAGAGGGCTGTGAAAGGCTGCCAAGAGAAATATCAGAGAAAAAAGGGTGTCTGAAATATTTCCCCTCATGTTACTTCAGGTTACTCGAAGTACCTACATGCTGGATTCAACCAGCTTTATGAGATTGTGTGTCACAGCCCAAAGCGGTCTGGTACACAGTGGTGCTGCATTGCTCCATTGGACAGGTTTTCTGTTAAAATACAGCCAGGTGGGGTCACAGTAGTGACAGCCTTCTCTCTGACAGACCTCAAGGTACAAAACGTGGTGAGGTGGAAGAGGTACACTTTTAGACCTTCTGTAGCCCAGAGAGTTTCCAGTCCACCTCGTTCCATTTCATACTGGAAGATAACATGGGATGAGGGAAGGGGATTCTCCAGTTTTACCATTGGAGCTGCGGGTGCCAGAGGGAAGATTATTCTAACCACAGAAGATATTTCCTTATTTTCCAGTGGTCCCTGTTCTATAAGACTTTGTATGTATTTTGCTGGGTGGCTCCTTAATGCAAAATTCAGAAACTGTCCAGTTGCGTGTTGTTTGTGTCTTTTCTTCTTGGATTCTGATAGCTGAAATCCATCCAGGTTACACTGTAGGTACCTAAGTGGTTTTCTGGATCTGGCCCTAAATATTTCTTCTGCTCCAAATATGAAGTGTCACCTTCCTGTTAGTGGAGCATCTTCTCTGATAAGGCCATTCCTTTCCTTAGTTTTCTAATACCAGTTCCAGGCTATTTAAATTAATGGAAGCTACACGGATATGCATGACAAATACTTTTATTTAAAACCAGACAGTAACTGTGCCAGCCCAGTCTCTGGTGGTTTCTGGACCTGAAAAGATAGATAAGCTAAGAACCTAGAGGAGGTAAAAGAAAACATTATTATCAGGAGTCAGTAAAGGGGCTACATTTTCTGCTTTTGCATTGGAGATCTTTTCTGTAACTCTTGCAGGAGCAGTGGGACAGACTATTCCCCACTATATCCTTTCTTTGAGCATATATTGGGTTTCAGCTGTTATCCAGTGAGAGAAGGCAGGATGTTATGGATTGGAAGCATTTCATACTGACTCTGTGGATGGAGAATTTGGTCCTGGAAACAGTGAGACACTTTAATTTTTGTTTTTCTTGTGCTAGTAGATCACTGTAGAAGCAGCACTTTACAGTTTCTTAAAAAATAAGAAAAATTGTGAACATCTTTCACAGCTTTTAAATGTAATATTTGATTTTTAAACAGTTCTAGCCTTGTTTTCAGAGCCTGGGACAATTGCAGACTTTAGTAGGTTAACATTTCTTAATAAATGTGAACATCTCAAGCTATTTCTTAGACATTTCCCAGTCTGTCCTTGACGGATGTGAATGTCCTTCAGTTTCCTGTAAGAGGTGGCATTTTATTTCTTCTTTCTCCAGTTTTCAGCATCCTGAGATCTTTTATTATCTGAACATTGAGTTTTGAAACACTGTGTCACCTTTACCACTGCAGGCTTTGTTGAAAACTTAGCATCTCTTGGACATAATGTGCCGGCACTTACCCAACAGTTAAAGAGCAGAGTTTCACAGGAATAGGACTCAAAATACTTGTATCCAGCTTAAGAATGTCTTTTTACCCTGCAGTCAGTCACACATCTTTGTTCTGCTCCCTTAATACTTATGCCTTCTCTGGTTCCTGTTGTACCTGTTCATTACAACTAGTGAGCTCAGTGTTTTTGTCCTTAATATCATAAGGGTAAGGAGGATACAGGCCATTGGAACAACTACATTATTTTGTCTTACGTACGCAATATGCGGTCCTAACACAGAATCCTTGCTGCTCTCGCATGCTTGTTAGCCGAGCCCTGATAATGAACACTACTTCCAGTTCTGTATACATCACAGTAAAAAGTGTGGCCCGTTCCAGTGGTAGAGGCATAGACTTGTTTTATGAGTGTGTTACACAGAACACCACAAGCTAGTAGATTCTGATTTTTATTTTCTGGTAATCTTGATCAATTGCAGTTAAATCATTTACAGAAGAAAAATAAAGGGGAAGAAAATTTCACATTTATATTCCAGCTGTGCAGAGGGATCTTGGGTTTCCCCCCATCCTCTCCTCCCAGAGCTTGTCAGCAGTAGGAATTCATAGTAATAAAAGGCAGACTTATTTCCAATGCAGGTGTTTCTAGAGTGATTGTAATCTTTCTGATGAACTGCATCTGCAAGAGATCTCACCATTACAAGCAAGGCAGAGGTTATGAAGTAAGGTGCCCCTACAGCAGCGAACTGGCAATTAAAATAATATTATAGGCTCTGAGACGTGGAATTGCATGGGGAGTTTGGAAATACAGTAAAGATGGGTCTGAAGATGTCATTATGCCACCAGAATCTTTGAAGCCCACAGCAGCATGATGGATTGGCAAAGGCAAAGGAACCTAGTGTGATGAGATAGTGCTGAAGTCCAGCTTTTGAAGACTAACCTGCATTACTAAGATCAGGGATTGTTATCAAACTCAGTCCCAACAGACTGCCTGAAGTCATCTGCCCTAAGTCAACAAGAAGATGGCTGCCAAAAAGTGCTGATCTTGTGAAAATAGCATTTTACTGCTTGTGATAGTCCCTAGGACGACAGCCTTGGAGACTGGGATCTGATTTCCTCACGCAGAGCTTCAACATAAGGTTTTGTACATTACAAACTGAGTGGTCTCACGCTGTATTTGGAACAACAAGATTTAATTGAGATGGAAATTGATTAACAGTTGCTAATCAAGGCCACATTTTCTTCTGGCCTCTCGGTTGGGGCATGTGAAACATTTGTGAATGGTTGTCATTCCAAGCTGAAGTTTTAGTGAGAGCAGGATAAATTTACACATGTAAAATGTGTATGCCGTAACCCGCCTAGTGGTTTTCATCATCTTTATGGTCACAGGCTGAGTTGAGTTGTCACAAAAGGGTGGCACTGGGAAAGGTGGAGTGGACCTCAGCTTCCTCATGGCAACGCTATTGCCTTCTGCTCTTCCTTGCTGCTGCTGGCAGATCTTATTCCAGATCTTTCTTGGTTGCCCAGGACTGAGATTTCTTCCCCTTAGTGTTCATCACTACTCTCAGCCCTCCAGTCGTAACAGAATATCATCCCTACAGCATCCTTTGAAGGTGAGAAGTTATTTCCATACAATCACATGCAAAAATAGGTGATTATCCAGGACATGTGTCAGGATTTGAATGCTTGAGTGCCAGTCCAAAACCCCTGTTTTGAGATAATCCATCCTGCTTTGTGGTGTAAAACCAGTCAACACGTGGATGTGTGGCACAAACAATTAAACTGTCCCTTCTCAACGAGAGGCATGGCAGTCCTTTGGTTTTCCCATCATTACTTGTAGAGAGACAAATGAAAGGAATCTTCAGTGTCATGAAGCCATGACCTAAAGTCAAAAGGCTGTCTAAGTTGTTACTGGAGGAGATCCAGTTGTAGAAAGAAAAATTCTTGCCAGATCAGCTAGAGAAAGTTGACTGAAATATGTTTGAACAGACAGATTGTTCAGCCATCTATACAGCTGGCTCAGTAGAGGAAACAGTTATTCCTGGGTAATTGGAAGCAACTATGTGTATATATGTATAAAGAAACATAAAAGTATGTATTGGATAATCTTCTAGTTGCCACCATTTCTCTCAGAGAGCAAACTGAAATCCAAAGGTAGTAGGGGGTGAAATTCAGTATCGGTACTCTCTCTCCCCCCCCAATAATCTCCTATTTTGTCATAGGAGTACGTGGCTCTGGATATGGCTGAGCACTTGTTCTGTGCAGCGGGAGATGGTGTGTCACATACACTAACCAGCTGTCCCCATTCTGTCCCACCTTAACAAGCTGTACCAGATTTCCTTTGCTTCATCATATATCACAAAACATGGAAAGCCATTTGGTTTAGTGAACCTGGTTGCTAAATCCACAGATGGGAGTTCATCAACAGCTAAAAATATTAATGCAGAACCATGTACTTGTTAGCAAAACGTTTCAAATGCCCCATTCTGCATTAATTTACATTCTGGGACAGCAGCACCAACTTTTGTATTTGTTTGGGGATACCACAAGAAGAAAATCTGTTCGCTTCGAAGCACGCACCCTTCCCTGCCAACCGCTCTCTGTTGGGCTAATAGCACGACACATCTGCTCGGGACCTGGCCTTTCTAGTGGTAACCAAAGGGTTAAACCGAGCCCCAGGCACTCCAACATACCCTGTACTCACCCTCCAGGATTTATGGTCATCTAGTCACATGTTAAAAAGATTATTGGAAAAATATGTAAATGAAAGTTAATAAGTGTAGCAGAGGGGTGTAAAAGCAGACTTATTAGCAACAGGATGCAAGACTCTGCACATGGTACATTTCTGTTGCTGGAAACATCATCAAAGAGCTTTCCAAGGCTGCAAGGCCCAGATGGATTTTACATCTTTATGCACCAGCCCTGAGCCAAAGCTGAATTCACAGGTGAAGTTGACACCACAGCACATGGGGAGGTGCCTGGGTTGCATGTCTGTCCCTCTCCCACTCTGTGCTTCTGGCTCCCAGTAGAGGTGGAGGTCTTCTCAGAAAGGTGGCTTTGAGGAGAACTTGGCTAAAAACAAAGCAAAACAAACAAAACAACAACAACAACAAAAGAAATCATGCAAAAGACACTTCATCTTCTGCATTGGGAATTTAATGATACTTATTAATGAGACTTTGTCCTTTAGGCTGAAAATGTACATCACAGCTATTCCCTTTCCAGGCCCACTGGAGCTTTTCCCCCTCTGGAGGCTACTCATCCTTTTGTTAGCAGCCCACAGGTTCTTTTCTCTCATTGCTGGCAAAGAAGTTTGAGACTTAAATATCAAAACACCAGTGCCACAAAACACATCTGCTTTCAGCACCCACGTGTCTTATGGCCAGGATTTCTGTGGCAGCGGCAATCAGTCTGGGCAGCAGGACAGCAAGTAGAAAGAGTAGAACCCTGGTTTCCCCGGGGGATCTGCTTTTCCTGCTTCAGGCTCTGCTCTCTCTCTCTCGAGCAATGCTCCTGCTGTGTAACTGATGGAGAGATTTTACATACCCGCTACCCCTGGTGGAGAACCAGCGCCAGGTCTGTGGGTATACTTGATTTTCAGGAAAAGCTCTAGACTGCAGAATTTGAAAGTTAATATTATTTAAGTATCAAACATTCAGGTATTCTTGAACTATACTCTCTTGAATTCCATAATGGAGGTTGTCGGTGTACCAGGGTGGATCCCATTCTGTAGCCTAGAAATGTAGCCAGAACCCCCACTAACTTCCCCATCTGTAGTGGTCTTTGCTCTCTGACTGCTCTGACTGCCTAAACACGGCAGAGCGTGCGGGGCTGCAGCAGCAGTCAGCTCTGCACAGCTCTCTGCCTGCTGGGAAGACCATGCAGCATGGCAGCGGGCTTGGTGCCTGGATCCGTGCTGTGTGCGAGCGGGTCAGGGATTCTGCTGTACACATTCGTCCACTCGATCGGGAACCAGATGGGGGTATTCGAGTTACCTTAAATCTGGTCTTCGGAAACTTCAAACTGAGAGAGTCTTTAAAAAAAAATAAGCCCTCAAACAATAACAACAAAACCAGCATGTGACTAAAAGCTGGAATGAGGCATTGCCAGGATTTCTCTTGGCAACCCCTCATTCTAAGAATCTGCTTCTTGCCACACTTGTGCAAGGCACATTATTGAACATTTCCTGACTATTTGCCCAGGATGCTATAAATGCTGTCCAAATAGCAGGGTCTTGCTTGCCGCTTTGATACATCTGGCTAAATTGCATTAAGCAGCACGCCAGAGGCTGATGGAGTCCCCACAGGACGTGCTCCGTCTGTCAGGCTCTCCGAGGAGCTCGGGTGATGAATGATAGCGCTAACATTAAACAGCTTGCCTGTGATGTTTTTCAAGTGTCCCTCCCCAACAGCTCGCCTGCTGCCCTGTCTTCTAGGAGATAACCCAGCACAACAGAACATTACCTCATTAAGAAAGCTAGCTCTAATTAAAAACAGACAGGGCATCACCTCCCTTATATTAGCTTGAAGGGCCCACCCTGCCATTTAAATTCCTCTTTGGAAGATTAATATCCATGCACATTGCGAAGAGTGACGTTCTTAGAAGTAGCCAGTTCGGAGCAAATGTTAGACGTGATGAAAGTGAGCGTTAACAATGAAAATTGTAATCACAGGGCCTTCAGGTGTTCGCGCCATACTCTGGAGGGGGTATGTGTACATGGTGGTAGTGGGGGGGTGTGTGAGAGAGAGAGAGATCTCTGTTCCCAGCTTAGAAGAAATGGAAAGACGTGATTTTGTCCAAAGCCCATGTTAATACCATATAGGCATATTGTTCAGGCCCAAGTTTTGTATTGCAACAATATATCTGTCTGTACCCAAAGAAACAGTATACCAGCTGAGGAATATCAAGAACAATTCACAGGACACCCATGGCAGAGCCTTCTACAAACATCCTGTCGTATCAACTCCTCTGTTCCTCCCATTACTCGTGAGTTTCAGGGTAAAGAAAGGCCAGGTAAGAGCTGGATTTTGCTGGCCCCTAAATGGATGGAAAGGAAAGAGGAAAATGAATCATATCCATGAACTCACAGCTCAGTTTTCGTGGCACTCAGGTTTTTCTTCTCTGATGACTCTCTGGTTTATTTTAAATGAGAGGTTTGAAGTTCAAAAATGACTTAATTTGGAATAATTTGAAGCAAGCCAGTAGCATCACTTAAGTCACTTACTACTTATTTTGCCTTTTATTCCTACAGAACATTTGGCACAGAGCACTGCCATGATTTGTGCAGAATTCCCATTTCAGGAGCAGCCTGACACAGTTTACTTCAGGATTTTACTGCCACCACCTGATTGACAAACCTAAGGCCCCAGGTGATGAGCACTGCCCATGACAGCAGCGCAGGCTTCAGCGAGCCCGGCCCATGCTGCCTCTCAGGTATGCCAATACAAGCAGTTGTGTTGTCAGCTGGTAATCAATTTTTTTTTCTTTTTTCTTCATGTGGATCCGTTCTCTGGGTTGGTTTGTCACCCAGCCACCCCTAGCAGTGGTACTGGCTTTATTTTACCCTGGTGGTAAAAGAAAGTTGACAAAAACCCAAACCAAACCCCAAAACCTGAAGAAGGAATAAGTAGAACCTGCGTCTGATCTGTGGGGCACTGTTTGCAGTAGGGCAGTAGAAGGAGAATAACTTTTCCATAGTCTTGGCTGTTCACCTCTAACCCGAGAGCACCAGAGCTCACTGCTTTCCCTTCCAGAGGCCCCAAGTTCAACCTCTGTTACTGACAGCCCACCTAGGAGCCCCTTGTTTGGATGGTGTGTTCAGTGCATATTAAACTGGTCAGTAGCCAAGATAGAAGAGTACCTATGGATTCACAGAATCTATGCAAGGGAATTGAGATTTAAAACTGAAACTCTAGTCTTAATGCTCACCTTAATGTGCATTTAGGGCCCTAAGAATGGATTTCATGGGGAAGAGCCAATTTGGATCCTTGCCTAAATCTTAGTCCCCAGTGTCAAGGCTCAAGAATAATCAGGTGCAATCAGAAAAAAAAAAAAAAAAAGGAAAAAGGTTTCTTATTTCTGCAGTTTGTGGTTCCTGCCAGTGTTCAAAGTGAGATTGTCAAGGACTCCAGGAACACCTGTTTTCTAGCAAGACCCAAAGTATCAGGAAGATGTGGAAGTGTACCAAGAAAACCTGTTATTGGGAGATCATCAGTCTGGTTATAGAAGGTCACCTGAAGAGGGCAGGAAGCCTTAGCAAAGCTGGCAGACTTTTGAGGTGCTTCTGTCAGGAGTTACAGTACAATTTGACTGGGTTCTCAGAACCATAACTGACCTTACAGCTCCACATGGACTCCTACCCCTCCATTTACGGTGGTGTTCAGACTTGAAGACAAATTATTTTAATTCAACAAACATTCTCCCTGTTGTGAGTATGATCCAGAACTCTTCATGATGCTTTAAATTGTTACCAGTTCAAAAAACAGAACAAACGCAGGCAATAAATGACTTTTTCAGTTTGCTTTGAATAATCTGCAGTAGTCATAAAATCAAAGAGGAAATAATAAAATCCAATATTCACACATGTTAATAACAAAGTGGAAATGGCTTTTAAAAACTCTTAACTTCAGTCTGTGCTGCATCCTTGGTAGTTCCTTAAGGGATCCCTTAAGGGATATAAGTGGCAGAAGTTCTGGTAGAGCAGAGAGCAGAGTAGACTACTCTACTCCTGTGGTAAGACCCACACCTCCATCCTAAAACTGACTGGTTTCATATTCTCACCATCACTTGCACACAAGGAGATAACTACAAATTAAGCTGCTTGCAACTGTAGAAATTGCTAAAGAAGAGGGTAGAACATGCTGATCTCAGAGTGTTCAAGCAGATCTGTTTATTTGGCACTACAAGTATCCCATGTTACATGTCTGTCCCTCAGAAATATATGTACATCTAGTTTCCACATTCACCTTGGGTTACTAGTAAGCTGTTGCTCTTCCATTGTGCCCATCATAACCTTTGTAGCCGTGATATGGCAATTCTTAAAACATCCTACGTTCTTCCTTCCTGGAACTTGGTCATCTTCCAGCATTCTACTGTTTTACGTGCCAAAATTTGATGAAAACTTTTGATCAAGACATTGTTTCTTCTTTGCTTCATCAATTCCTGTAGTTGATAAAGTAATTTATTTTTTCCTCAGTAACTTAATACAGTACCAAAAGAAATTCCTTCAATGTACACTTTCCAAGCTGATTGCTTGCAGCTCTGCTCAGTTACTGGTACACTTGCCCTAGAGCACTTACAGCACAAGTCATCTGTAACTCCTGAATTCTGTCTCTGTTTAGATCTCGTGCAATGGATTGGATCATTCGACTGTTCTCCCCTCAAGGAAGGCTGGCATGTGGTTCTGCATATACAGCATACTTAAATGTTGTGGAGTCTTTTACAGTTAACCCAGCCCCTGCTTCCATTTTAGGATAACTGTGCAGTAGAATTGACCCCATAAACTGTCCAAACACCGTACGGTGGATTTGCAATCTCCAAACAGCTTTCAGAAGGGCCAGGGCAACCGCGGCTCACGAGTACCTGACTTGCAGATTACCTGCCTGCTGAAGATGCTATTACAAGATCATCTTATTATGGTGCTCTTCAAGAAGCTAGCATAGTGTCCTAGCATGCTCTTGTTGTGTACAGGGTGGTGTGATGAGAAGTAGAAGGATGAAACAAAGCAAATATTGGCTGACAGTTGTTTCCTGATAGCAGGACAAGGAGAATGCATTGTTCTTCAAAGAGGAGCCTAGCAAGTCACAGCAGGCAGTAGGTCATCTAATTTAAATCTGTCCTGACAAATGCAGATGTTGGGCATATCTAACTTTCTAATGCACCAGGAGACAGTGTTTTTATAGCCCTAGTTGCTTCACTCATCAAGGTAATTGGTTTCAGCTGAAAACAGCTACACACCCTCTTGCCTGCCTCTTGGCGGACCAAGCAGACACCTGCACTAGCTAACCAGGGCTTTTTAAATTTTAATTTATTTTTTTAAATGCTTTTGTTAATGTTAGGCTTCTAAACAAGATCCAAACTTTTAGAAATTCTGTATTAGCAAGACCTCCAGAAGTTCTGTTTCTCTATAAATGGGTAAACTCTCACGTGAGCCTCTGGCACCTCAGGGCAGTGCCTGTTACATTTGGTGGGAACATACAAACACCCGAGCCTTGGCCTGCAATGCTGTAGGAAGATGTGTCAGTTATTTTAGGGCTCCCTGCATCTGGCAGACGAGCTCCTGTACTTCTACATTACACTAGTGAAAAAGCTGCTCCACCTCGCTTAAGAAGGCTTGTTTGAGTGTAGTCAGATATTTGTGTTAACTTCTTTTGCTGCAAGCTGAGGCCTTTAAATGACATAAGACTTGTAAACATTGCTGAGCAGAGGGTTTCTCTCATTCTCTAAAAACTGGGAATCTCAAACTTTTTCCCTGCTGAGAGTCATTACAAAACCAGAAACAGCTCACAATAGACTAAACTTATTCCCCTGGGATGTGGTAAAGCCCATCTTCCATCCTGGCCTCACTCAGGATGTTCTGAGTTGTCTTGGTGTTAAGTAACAGATGCATTTCTGAGGAGTGTTAACTAAGACATTTTCCAGCAGAAGACATGTCAAAATGGTCCTAACCAGACCTTACAATAGAGTCTATCATTCAAACATTTTGGGAGGTTCAATGGTTAATCCCAGTTTCTAGTTCTGTTGCAGGCAAGATTTGACACAGCTGGGACTGGTTAAATAGGAAACTTGAGACTTGCGATGACACTCGCAGGCCTAAACATTAGCCTGGGCTAATGACAACAGATCTCTCTCCTCTCAGCACCAAAGGTAACAATGAAAATAGCCTTGGATGTGTCTTGCTCGTTTGCAGATCCGGGGTGTTTCAGGCTGTACTGCACAAATCCCCGAGCACAGACTCAGTTGTGATCTCTACCTGCAGCAAATAAATGGGGCACACTCTTGGCCTCAGTTTCTCACTGATACTTCGACTCCCTATTTTAACACTAACCTTTTAATTCCCACAATCCTCTTCCAAAGGGGAAAGGACTCTAATTCCCCACAAGCCCTCCAGAACATAAACACAAGACTAACCTTCAGATAGAAGAATTTATTTGCCCAAGAAAGCTTTTCCAGAGAATGAACTAGTTCATGACTGTAGAATTAGAGTTTAGCCATATAAACTCACTTTGGGGTCTGTAGTACAGGATATGAACATGAATGAAACATTAAAAATATGAGTTGAGAATAAAAGCTCTCCCTAAATCTCCCTTATTGTATAAGCTGCTATGAATTAGAGCCCTTTCGGGCTGATTTTTAGTCATCAACATAATTATTTAGGAACATTTTCCAGACCAGTGTTTTTTACAAGTATTTTAACAACCTGCAAATCAGGAAACTGTAAATCAGAGAAATGAACTGAAATCAGCAATCACAAGGCAGGAGGCCCCTGGCTGTGACAGCACGCCGTGAATAGCGGCAGCTCTGTTCCCTTGCTTGCAGCCACTGGGAATGATTGCTAGAGATAGGCCTGAGCTAAAAGCCACCAGAGCCTGGGACTTGACAAGGTTGAGAGAGTTCAGCTCCAGTGCTGTGAGCCAGAACACACGCAGATCCTGTTCTCACTGTGAAAGTTGGGGCTTAACAACACCCTGGGTTTGGAATATCTCCTTCCTCCTTTCCAACCAGGACAAACCTAGAACCAAAAGCCCTTTGCAAGCATCTTCTTCCTCTCCCCAGAATGAACCAGTTCTGCTTCACTTTCATACACCAAGCTTGAGGTAATCGGTTTATAAGCCTTAGGAAGAACAAACCTCAAGGTTATTGCCAAAAAAAAATACAGCTGTATGCTTTCTAGAGGTGCACTCTATCATCAGCCTGGGTCAGCCTCACTCAGAGCAGAATGCAGAAGACCATTTCATGGTGTAAGAATGGCCTTAGTTTCGCTGGAAGGTTGTTTATTTTTTCAAAAGTATTGAATACTGGAAGACTCTAATTCAACCTTTGCAAATATGGTTGAGTGGCAGCCTGTGGATTCAGTGGTCAACAACCTGTAAGGCAGATGTCTAGTCTTTGATAAAACATTCATGTGCCAGAAAACAAAATCACTCTTGTTGCATGCTTATGGCATGGCAGAAAAGTGAACCAGTAAAGTCCCTGCTCTGTTCTGTCTGGGAATGGTTAACGGCTCTCCCAGGAGCAAGTGACAGCATAGAGAAGTTTAAAGGTGAAATCACATCTTTCTACAGGAGGCTGAGAGAGCACGTTACAGGACTCTAAAATCTCCTATCATTGAGAACACGATAATTACTGTTGACTAAAAAAATCATAGCTCTGAGATCTCTACTCCAAGACATTCAATACCTCTGACAACTGAAGCACAGATTGTCAAAGCTGTTTGTGTGGACACCCAGGTTCCTGGAAGTTAGGGCCTTGTGCCTTAAAGAACACTGTCATCTCAAGATTCTCTCTCCAACTTTCTGGGCTTTAGTTGCATCATTTGCAGAGAAACTAGAGGCTGCTTTGGCCAAGCCTGAGAGGTGGCCAATGAGCTCTTAGAGCTTTGGAAAGTTAGTGGAGCTTGTTTAGGGTAAGACAACAATCAGCACGTTAGCTGTGCCTGGGGAAATACATTAAGATTTGCTACAGGTGTTTTAACTAATGAGGAAAGAAGCAGTATGTCTTCATACATTCGAGGAGTTTGCTAAAGCAGGACGAGCAAGGAGCCCACAGACCTCTGTGAAGGTGCAAGATATAGAGAACTAGGAGTTCCTTTGGAGGAAAAGGTGTCTGCAGTTACAGTACCTCCCCTGGACTGGATTTCTAACCGTTCTTATGAGACAGAAACTACCCATGAATGAAGTCTAAAATCACTAAGGAAATATAAAATTTTACAAAGATGCGTATAGGTCTAGCAAGATTTGAGAAGATTGCTTTTTCACAAGCTCACACACCTCAAGTGTTCCAAAGACGACACAGATGTCATCCTGTGAGAAGAACAGGAAGGCATATGAACCCTCAGGCCTAGTCTTCATTCTTGCAAGTACAGGGATCCATTCACATGATGGCCCATCTGAATGTAGTCACCTAGGAGTTCGTCGGGTATTGTTCAGGATACTCTCACCACGACAGTCTACAGCAAAGCTTCAGTTATTTGAAAAGTCTCTATAAAGGTGTGGTAGAACTAAAAAAACTTCAGCAAAAAAGAAACAATAGCAAAATAAAATTCCTGTATTTAATTGCCTTCTTATGTAGTGCTTATTCAAGACATCAGAAGAGTTTTCCCCTGCACCCCGCCTCAAAAAACAAAATAAAAAGTCCTACAAAGCCACTTATATAGCCAGATACCTGAGGCTGCATCAGTGATCACTTATGCTTGGCTGTAACCACACCCAGGAAGCATATAGAAGATGAGTTCTAGGAGCTTCCATCTTATATAAAGGACTGATGTGGGGGAAAAGGATGAGAGGAAGATAAATAGGCTGTATATTTTTTTCTGAATAATAATGTCTTGTATGAGTCTGAGAAGAGTCTTCTATTGTTTCTGAGAGGCTTCGTGCTTTTTTTCTCATTCTATCGCCACAGTTTTCCACAGGCTTTGCAAGTTTCTGTTCTAGCACAGAATAGGCTAGTGTTCTCTAAAAAGAAGTGGTGGATCTCCTTGCTGAACTTCCTTCCATAAGGAAAATGCAGTGGGGTTACAAGGAGGGCTGGCAGCAATTTCTTAAACAGCCTTTTGAAAGTTTTTTAAAAATAAAAATCATGGCAAATAACACACACAAAGATACACAGTACTCCCATCTCCTTGCACAGGCTGACAGAAATGCTGGCAGCTGCTGCGACGAGCTGAAAAAATCATCATTATACTCTAGGCAGCTTGAAATCAAATAATATGTGCACACAAAAGGTTTTCATTTTGGAGCTATTGTGCCTGGCCTGTTTTGGAGGAGGGGAAAAAGAGACCTATTGTCTCTTAAAAAGCAAAATAGTGGCCTGGTTTGAGTTCTGCAGGAATGGAGTGATCTGTGTGCTATTAGCCGACAGTAAAGACATCCTCTTTGCAGAGCTTGCTCGCTGCTCCACTTAGTTTGCAACTGGTAACTGCCAAATCCCCACAGGGTAAGAGGCCTTGCACTCCAGCTGTTGGAGAAGTAATATCCCCCACTGCTCAGCATGATAGGAGAGTAATAAAAACATCATTTCTAATAGGAAAATGATGCTTGCAGAAGCAAATAGAGACTGGCTTGTTTAACAGAGAGGGGGCTTGGGGAAGGACAAAGCCATCCCCAGCAAGCTGGGGGATGAAACCTTGAGGAGGGCAAGAAGTGTCACAGAATCCCTCAAATCTAGGCAGGTAGTGAAACTTTATAGGGATTTGTAATTGCTATGTAAAGTCCTGTTAAAGTTTTAATAGATCCTGCAATTCTTTATGAAAAAGATTTTTAGGAGCTTTCTAGAGAAAAAATACTCCCCTTTGTTCCTGACTCCACTTTTCTAAACAAAAGCGATTATTAAAGAAAACTACTGGCTGTGGGCAGTAGTTTTTGAGTTCTTTCTTCGTCAGGGACTTAACATTGATCACAACTGTGAGTACAGAGCACTTGAATGACACTTCTGTAAGTCATTTTTTCATTATACAGTCTTGCTCAGGTGCTCTTAAAAAAATACAGGAAAGATTGTGCGAATCTTCAAAATTATTTTGTCATGGCCTGTCATGCTCTTGCCTGTTCATAGAACCTGTATCCAGGTTACAAAAGAAAAAATGTTCTTTTTAGGGAAAAGATTCTCTGGGAAGGGAGATAATTTGAGTTTGTTGCATGTGCTTGGTACAAAAGCTCAAGGTACTAATTCTGAAGCGATCCCTCTCCAGCTGCCTCATGCACTGAGCTGGTCTCCAGGAGTTGCTCAACATCCATATGTTTCATCAGTTAGGCTTTGGAATAACAACATACGCAGTAGGCTTCTCTACCCTTATCTGTCCAGGAAGTCCCTTTGCAGAGAATTGCTCTTGGCAGGGAAAGTGTCAGCATAGTTCATGCCGATGAGATCACCGCGAATTGGCTTTGGTGGTATCCCATGCTGCCTTTTGCAAGAGAGAAGAATTGCTCCTGCTGCCATTTCTATTGTTTTTACACAAATAGGTTTGATAATAATTCTGTATCGGTATGTATTCAAGGGGCCTTGCTGAGTTTCTTGTAGGTAAAATGTATAATTGAAAATCCTCCTTCTTGTGCTTTTCTACAACCTAACAAACTCAGAGAACCGTAGTGTTTTGGAGATTTTGAATGCTCTCTCCTCTTGGAGTAAGAACTGCCTTCTCCAGCCTCAGTAACTAGGAGGTGCCACTGACTATAAACAGGAGTGATTCAAACTCGTTTGTGAGTTTCTCTGCTCAGATGCATTTAGTGCCAAAAGCATTTTTAACATCTTAAAAAGATACTAGCTTTTCCCCACTTCAGTAATCTCAGCTGTACATATATATTGATCTAATAATTAGGGAACAAAGATCTTAATCCCTTCTATTTGGGTTCAGCTGGTTTTAATGAAGAATCTTAAGCGTAGTACCAGGAACACTTTGGACTCCCTAAATGTGTAAGGAAATGGTGTCTCTATCCAAACAAAGTTCACAGAAGCTGTCTCATTTGAAGCACCAGGACAGCAAAAAAATAATAATCCTGTAAAGAAAAGGAAATAAACTGTAAGGATATTGTATGTTTTTCATTGGTCAAAACATGATCATCCTAAGAAACGGGACAGGTTGAAAACTAATGTTTCAAAGTTCTCTATACCAGGATAGAACTGCTTTCTCTGAAACTGTAGGAATTTGTCCTTTGAAACAGAAACAACTACTTCAGCAACAGGCATTAAAGGATCTATTATGATACTGAAATGAACTGCTCTGCTTCTATTCAGCTGAGCACAATGGTATAGGCATGCACTAGTTGTTCATTGTAATGTTGTTTCTAAACCCGGATTCATGTTTAAAGTGGTCTGAAACATCCCCCTCTCCTCCTTCTGGGATACTGATGCAGAGCTGTGCCTTTTGCACTTCGGGAGAACAAAGGAATCTTAGTGTATTTCTAACATCTAAGGGGAATGATGTGCAAATATCTTTGGATCAAGCTTGCCACTTACTTGCTTCGGACTGTTTCATATTCAAAAGTTTTGTGAACCTTGGATCAAACATGTTGCATTTCAGACTATATCTAAGTTGGCTTTCATGAACACTCAGCATCCAAATCCTTAAAGATACATTAGAGATTGCAGTCCCAGTAAGATACCTTCCCTGGTGTTCTGAAAGATGCTCCTGTGACTGCAAGAACAGTGTTGGTACTAGACATGAGCCCAGAATTGTTTCTTAAGTCAGATATTCTGAAGGATAAGGGACAAATAAAGCTCAGTTAAATACTGAACAAAAGCCAATGCTCAAACAACCAACCCCCCAAACAGTCAGTTCTATGGATAGAGGACCTACAGAGAGAGGACTGGAATTTGGGAGCATGTATCTTCTGAGCTGATGTGACCAGAAAGCCTCCAAATTATATGAAATGAGTAAGAGTCTCATATAGCTCTGATTGTTTAGAAAACTCTTATCTCCAATTTATTTTTGTAATACAGGAAAGGAACATTAAGTCAAAGGACTGGACCTCCATAGTATCCTGTCACTGAAAAACCCACACTGCGTAATTCCCTCCAGAAACATACTGAATTGTAAAGACTAAAAGGCATGAAATGGGAAAAGTCTTTGTAAAGAGTGACAGCATTCAGAAGTTCTTGGTTTTGAAGCTGTAAGTGAATGTCTCATTTTTTTTTTCTGGAATAGAAGGATAACATACAGGGTTTTTTATCATAATGTTTTATAAGAACTTCCATTAGAAGCACATGATGAAATTAAAACTGCGTTCTATGTAGAATTCCAAAGAATTCTGAATGATCTTCCAATGTCATTGAATACTACAGAGGTGAGTTAGTTTCACAATATCCACCATAGCTGTGAAGAGGACTAGAACATTTGTAAGCTTAAATGGAGCTGGTATCAGTCAGTCTGACACTATATTTATTTATTCAAAAGACAAAGTTATATCCAGAGAGTGTTCAGAGTGTTGCTTAGTGTTTCACCTGAAAGAACCAATGCTGAGAATGACCAAACACAATAAAATGTGTGAGTCTGTGAGACAAGACAAAGTAGTTGACATATCCAGAAAACCCAGGTGTTGCTGATAATAGCTGAGAGTAGGCTTGAGGTTTTATAAACCTGTTGATAGTGAATGAAAGAATTTTTAGAAATGTTGAGAGGAAACTTACAGCTGAAATTATCTGTACAGAAGCCGAGAGGGCTATTGCAGAGACAATTATTTGTCTTCAGAATGAGAAGCCACCTTATGCTGAGAATTACCGTAAAGTTGCAGGACGAGTTAAATGATGAACCAGATAATAAAACACAGTGGAGATAACAGAAGAGAAGAAAAGTATTAATAATATGAATGCATTTTACAAGAATATCCATGTGTGGAGGAGTGAGTGAGCGTGATTAAGGATGAAAGCGGAAATTGTAGTGTAACTATAAAAAGATAGAGAGAATACTGTGATCTCTTTAATAGTAAGGTGAAAAAAAAGAGATACTGGCTGTAATCCAGACAGCTCAGCTGTTTTGTAGAAATACCACATTTTGAGGAGCTTTGAGAGACAATTACAATTCTTGGGACCAGTAAAGCACCAGGGGCCGATAGTGTTCCTGCTGCATTATTGAAAACAGGAGGGCCTACACGAACTCAAAGACTTTAGAAACTGATTTGGTTTGGAAGCTTGAATAAATTCCAAGTGAATATGCCCAATTCTGAAAAAGGGAGAAACCAGAATGGAAGAAATGTTGCAGAATTTTCCCCTCTCTGTACAGCCTATTATGTCCAATCTGCTTTATTAAAAAAAAATGTTTTTCACAGAGGGGAGAGACTTGATCTGTAAGATGCTCAAGAGAGGGCAGGAGTGTGATCAGGATATATATCTATATATATATATATATATACACACATATACATATATATTTGCTCTGTAGCTTTTAGGGAGGTTTAAGAAAGCTTGTGTATTTGTCATGGACTAACATTCAGTAGAAAAAAGTATTAGAAAAGTGCAAATGTAAACTGGTTGAAATGGGAAAGGTTACACATTCTGCTCTGTTTGACCTCTGTGAAGGATTAAGCTGAAGAGATACTTAAGTATCATTCCTGATACTTTTAATGTGACTGTGTAGGGATTAATGCTCTCATTGTGAAATTCTCAGAATGGTGTGAATTTAAATGGTTTACATTTCCTTTTTGACCATGCTGGTGAGTTGACTATCATGAGAGAGAACAAATACAGCTCAGAAGAAAGTTTGAGACCAGAAGGTACCACAAATAAAGAAACCCAGACTCCAAACAGTGCTTAAATTTGAAGAAAATAAACCCCAGTTGTTAGCTTAAGATCATCTTGGGAAAGCTTTTCTAGGAGTCAATAAATACACTAGATGATGTTGATGTTAAATGGTTTGAACACCTCAGAGGAAACTAAGGCTTGTTAAAAGCGAGAATGACGTTACTTTTTCTGCAGGTAATTCTTAGGTCCAAATTTTAGGTCCAAAATAGTGAGAGAGACCAAGCTGCAGAGATCCAAGTTGTTGGACCTCTTCTTAGATGGAAGAATGACTTGAACAAAGCCCTGAGATAGATTTTTGGAGAATGTAAAGGAAAATGTGTGGAGAAGATTTAATAAACATGAGCTTGAAGTCTATAAAGAACCTAATATAGTAAAGGTAGTGAAATCCCTAGCTGTTTTCTTGGCAGAGCCTACATTTAGAATGATGGAAGACAGAACAGCTGAACATTTCTTGGAAGGCTGTTCTCATGGTATTTGACCTGGGTGCTGATCAAAGAGACAGCTATTCCTGAGCATGACCAAGGGCCCTTAATGTGAATTAGTAGCAATGGAGAAAAAATGCCCTTGACAGTTTTAGCCAGAGAGTTATGAAAAGAGCCAGGGATTTTTGGGGTCTGTAGAGCTAGTAAATAAGAAACTAGCCCTGTGTTAGAAGCTGGATATCATAACAGTGTTTCTGTAACAGCAGGTATGGTGCAGTAAAAGTGCACTCTTTGCAGGGAGTAGGTTGGAAGGTAGATCTGACCCAATTATTATGCATGAAGGCCAATGTACTTGGGAGGATTTTAAAAAGTTAGAGTTGTTGGACTAACAACTGTGAGAGAAAGCAGTTTGGCTGTAAGTCCGGACAGTGATCACTGTAAGGGCTCTGATGGCTGCAGTTTCACTTTTTCATGTGAATTCTTAGATAAAAAGTGTCCCTACTGTAGATAAGGACCTGTAAATGCATGAGATTTGGATAATTCTGGTATGACTGTTTGGCCTTAATCTGTTTCTTCACGTACTTTCGTATTCTAACCTTCTCAACTACTAGCACAATATTTTTATGACTTGGCCTTACTCTTTATGCTGTTCATTTGTAGGAGCACTTCTGTCCTTAGCTAGCCTGAAAATAGCTGTTCTGGGATATGATCCAAAGTTCTCTGAAGCTCATGGAAAGACTTGTGGATGAGGCTCTCTCATACGGCTGGTTCTTAGGACCAAAGTTTTCCATGATTCTCTGCCAGGTTCAAACTGTAGTTGTTGACCTAGTTCAGTAGAACTGGCCCCTTTATATTTTTAACTTCTTAAAACTTTTTATTCTTCACTGACATCTAGTCAAGTCAACATTAAGCGACCGCTTAGTGTTCTGAGAATACATCTTTTGGTTGCTGATGATATGTAGACATTTCCCAACTCCAGAAATACTTTGGTTTAAATTCCTTGATATTTTGTGATTGTAGGTCAGTATTCCTTCCTAGTGTCCTTGCTTGGTGAAAAAAAATTCTCATATATGTACATATAAAATATTTTCATATAGATGTATATGCACATATATGTGCATGCACATACATATGTGCACACAAGTCTCAGCTCATTACATTGTGATCTCCCTCTCAGCTCACCCTGGCCCTTTTCTTATTCTCTGTCGCAGTCCTTCTTGCAATGGTTTTTCAACTCAGAACTTTTCTCTGCATCCCACTTCCTCTTCACAGATTTATAGGCCAAGTTGTTCTTCCTCTGGTGGCTTTTGTTCCCATGACTCTTTCTCAGACTTTTGCATTAGCCATTAGTATCCTGTTGCCCCTGATAGCTCATTGAACTTGGTCTTGAGTCAATGGTCTTGTTTTGAGCCGATTAGAAAAGATTTCCTTTTCTTTATCAAAGCTAAACAAAACCAAGGAAATTAAATTAAATACAAAACTATGTTTAAATAACAGTAGGGTTGTGACATGAGGCAGGAAGCTCAAAGATAAGGCTGATGATCTGCCCAGAATTTCGGCGTGGAGAGGCACTGCTGCAGGAATGAAGAGCGGAATGTCAGCCATCATATAGCATTTTTGTGGGGTTTAATCAGTTATCCATCAGAGCAGTGATTATCTGGAGTAAGAAAGAAAATAGCACCTATCAACTGGGCTGGGAAGAATGGGACATACACTCTTCCATTGCCCTTGGCACCTTCGCTCTCTGCAGGCTGAGATGTGCACACCTTAACGCAGTGGTACAGCATTGCACTGGGGACAAAGATGCAGGAAATGCAGACATGAGATTTAAAAGGGCCTCAAATGACTGTCCTCGCAGTGTCGCTCATTCATGAATTGGTGAGATAACGTCTGTTTGGCATTTCAGGCTGCTTCTAGGGTGGGAAACATTGCTGAACTGGGCATCTTTTGCTGATGTTGCTCAACAGCTTTGTTGCTGATCCTTTTCAGCTACTTACTTTTAAAGCCTTGTACAAAGAGAAAGCATTAGTTTATTCTAGCCTTCCTTTTTTTCTTTGATGAAAACTAAAAATTATATCTGTACTTGGTGTTAAAGGAGTTGGATTATTGGTATAGTTGAAAACCTCGTCTGTTAGTAACTCGAGTATATCTATTGTAGATTACTTCCAATTAGAAATTAGAGTTATGAAGTGACCATTAATTCTGAACCTTATGGAGATTGTTCACACTTCCCCTCCATGCTGGCGTCTGCTAATTTGCGTCTGACAGCTTGATGGAGAAGTAGTTGAATGGGACGGCTTTAAGTGCACTGAATTGTCCTGTGGTTTCACTTGCTACAACCTCTGTCCTAAGTAGAAGTTACGATGCTCACATGCTCACCAGCAGCCTGAGAACCAAGTTCAGAATTGAAGATGACCAAAAGAAAACCATTCTCTCTGCTAGCAAATCCTTGGGCATAGAAACACTGGGGGAAAAAAGAAAAGATGTGAGTAGTGCACAGTGAGAACTGCAGGTCTTTTGACTTCCATCTAGTTTTCTAAGGCATATGGTAAATCTTCCTTTTTAAAACTTGAGTCTCTCTATCATCCTTACTTTATGTGAATTCATTTAAATTGCACTCACTCTAAATATTTATTTGAATATTTATTTATTTTTAAATAATGTGTTTAAGGTCCTCTCAAGAAACAGAATATAGGATTAAAATTCAAGGGATGGCCCTTTGGGCCATACTCTTTGTTGCAGTACTGCTGACAGACAGCTGTAAGGACATAAATGCTGTAGCAATAAAGAGAAAAGAAACTCAAAGCATGAACTAACTTCTTTGCTTGCTATAAATTCAATGTGGTTTGTTTCTTTCAGATTAGTTGACTACTGGCAATTCCAGGAGTTTTTGTTGGGAGGTATTGGAGATATTGTGTCTTGGAGATATTGTGTCTTGGAAATCTTTTTTCAATGTACCCTTTTGGTAAAATATATGGACCTGAGGGGACTATGGACAGATTCAAGCTTCATGTAAAAGGACACTGAGGCCCTGGGATGCCATTTATGCTGTGCTCTATAATCGTGCCTGTGTGTAATATTTTAAAAATGGAAAATGTTGCTGGAAGGCTGGCCAGTCAGAATACACTGGGGCAGGTTTGATGAAAAGATGTGTCTGGCACAGTGAAACGGTCTCTCATGCCCCCATCCAGCAAAATTCAAGACCCTGAGAGCGGACATAGGAAGAAGACCTCCTCTGGCCCTGCAGCTGACAGCAGAGTGGCAGGGCTTGGTCCTGCGAGTGCCGACAATGCCCAGAGACGGCCCCCGCTTGGAGCTCTAACATCATCCTGCGCAAAGCAGGTGTTGTCAGGAAATAAAGATTCTTTCCTCTTGTTATCTGTGGCTGTTATCAGGTGAATCCCCTGCCAGAGGACGGATAGTAAAAAAGAATACATAACAGTGACCCTTAAATTATAAAAATGCCTAGAGCTTGGGACCACCTGGAAGAGGATGTTAGGAGAGAAACAGAGATGACTGATTACTTTCTCCTTTTTTTTTTTGTTCTGCTTGCTTTTGTAACTCCAAATGCCAACCCTTCACAGTCTTATCCTGCTCTATCTTAGCATTAGTTTAACAGCATGGATGGTTTCCTTTGCCTGTAGCAATTTAGGGCTCATCCATCTGGAAAGACCTGCCACAATGCGTGCGAGAATTCATCTCGGCAGGAAGGAATACCAGTTACTTTGCCTTAATGATTGACAGAGTCCCTGTAATTATAGTTACACAAGCTGATATCCTGTGTGCTTCTCTCTCCTACCCCCAGCGGGGATGCATCCTGTGTGTTTGTATTTGCAGATTTTCCCCCTCACTGGAACAGAGGGAAGAGTTGTTGAAAACCTGGTTTGATTCACTCTTCTTCCTATGAGAACCACTATCTTCTCTTTTATGGTATTTATTCAGAGAAGTTCTTTTGAAGCTGAAGGATAGATGTGTTTTTTAGAAGATACAGCCACCTTGTTTTTCTTTGCTTAGCTGTTTCCCCTGGCTCTGATCCTGGAAGAGGGGTCCCTGATCTCTCTCCCTCATCCTTTTTCTGCTGGTATCAGATTTTCTTTGCAAGACTTGAAATTCCCTCCTGCTGTGCTTCTTTGAGATGTTATTCTCTTTGGGGCACACAATGCAAAGAAGGGACCAACAAGGCAAAGAAGGGACCAACAGCAGAACCACCCAATGGAGAAGTGGAGATGATCGCCCCAAGGAGCATGCGTACTGCTTCCTCTGTCACAGGCAAAAAAAAAAAAAAAAGGAATCACGCGGGAAGTATCCCAAAGCAAAAGCAGTGAGTATTTATGAATTAGATTCTCCAGAATACTCTTGCTGTGAGGTGGTAACCAAAAAACTCTTTAAAGAGCAGTGTCATGTGACAAGCCCGGAGCCTGAGACTGTTTGCCATTTGGTTTTTGTTATTTAATAGAAGTTAGATCGGCAGAAAGCTCTTTAATGAAAGGCCTTAAGAAAGAACACATTGTTGATCTGGAAAAGCTGATAAACAACTGGCAGCCATGCATGGTATTTTCATGCTAAACCAACATAAAAAGATTCCCTCCCCTTTCTCCCCCATGCCCTCCTGTTTCTTTTCAGGATAATGTGAACACATGTTTTGTCCCCATGAAAGGGACGTGATTTTGATCAAGGCTTTGGCATGTCCAGCAATGGAGCCTAAAGCAATTTTTCTGTTTGCAAATAACAAAAATGATCTTTTTAAGATTGGCAGCCTCTCGCCCTCGCATGGAACAAACCACCTCACAGCTTTTGCTGTGACACACAGGCGGCTGGCTTCCCAGCGAGCCAGAGGGAGTCTGCATGGCACTGCTGAAACCTGATCATCTCCTCAAAACGAGTTTTGTAACCAAAGCAGTGGCTCGCTTCCGCAACTGGTGTCAGCAGTCAGATCCAGGGAGCTCTAATGCTTTACACCAAGTAATAATTAGCAAGCCACGGCCTGTGTGACACTTGAAAATGTCTGTATCAGTACCTAAAGACTCATCACCGAGTTTCTTTCCAATTAAAGTAAATAAACACATAGTAAGCAAATATTCACTGTCAGGTTCTAAATCTATATTATTGCACTGTGCTGTTTGTCAGGCCTTGTTCTGGTGCGTGTTGCTTCTGATCTGCCCATGCTTTTGTTACATTTTCCTCTGTAAGAGTGTTTAGGAGATTTCATCAATCATGCATGCAGTTCCTTTGTCATCTTTTGAAAGAGTGATGTGGTTTAATTTATAAGAACCATGCTGAGAACATGTTTCCTTTTTAAAAGTGAAACTTCTTCTTACCAGTACTTCATCTGGAACTGGCAGGGACAGAAATCAACTTTAGCTGGTCTTAACATCTTTTCTCTGCTCCAGAAAGCTTATCAGTTCTTCATGTAGTCATCTAGGGCATCCTTCATGAAGGGGTAATATAGTAGTAATATAATAATAATAATAGTAATATAATAATCGTTTCATGGTACGTGGATGCCACAAACTCTAAGCAACTCTGGCAAAGTCCAGGTCTGAACACATGGTTGGAAATTTTCCACCATGCAGAGACAGAGAGAAGCATTTCAGTGATCTAGAACATGCTCAAAGATACTCAAGATTATTTTAAGGAAGATGTGAAGGAATTCCAGTGTTAATGCATCATCCCCACACAGTCTGGGGGTGCCTGCCTGTACATATTGTGAGGGCAGCGTTGTTCTGCTTCAAGCCTCAGACAACTTAGTCTAGTCTGTTACTTTGCAGCATCGAGGTGTCAAAAGCCCGGATCTGCTCAATCAGACCTGTTGCCATCATCCCACTGCATGTGCTACACTCCAATCAAGAAGCTCGTTACCCAGCCTGGCGTGTTCTTTCATGTCCTTTTCCATGCCCAGCATCAAGGGACACGAACTGCTCATGAGACTGGGAATCTCCAGACCTCAGTTGTAGCTCTAGATCAGTGTGTAACACAGTGGCAAATAGTTGGTTTGTGAAATCTCAAGCAATTCTTACTGACCTTATAGTTTTTCAGTTCTGGGTCTGCATGCATGGTGGGCTGTGTGGTGAGTGGATTGTACAGAATGGCTTACAGGGAAATTATTGATTAAGAAATAAACTAATCAGGTGCCTTCCCAAGCAATGATTGTGAAGCTTCTTTGATTGTCCCTCTACCTTGATTGATATTTCAATCCAGAATTTTGACGGAAATCTGGGCAGAACAGAAACAGAAAATAAAAGGTGCTGTGAGATGCCACATGTCCTGGCACATGGGTTTCGATATTGGCAGTGAGGCTGGGAGGCTGCGGCTCACATCAGTGTAGCTCCATGAGCTCATGTCTGTGTTGTTCACATGCTCCCACTTTCCAGCGAAACAGGAGAGGGTGCGTTGGCATCACATGAAGAAGCTTTTTTGTCTCTTTCAAATGTCAGCTTTCCCTCTGGAGACTTGTTAAGCGCAGAATGACAGTGTCCCCAGGTCATGCATTACTCAGCAGCAACATGAGGCCCCCAGATGTGCTGTGGCTCCAGTTCACAGGATGTTCTTTGTCCGGGGGACAATGTTCCAGTTTTGGGGTTTTTTTTTTTGTTTTAATGCATCTGGTTAGAAAAGGCAGGAGCCAATGCACTGATTTGACTTGAACTTGAGGCATCGTTCTCAAGGACAAACATCCTCCCATTTCCCATTCTGTCTTCAGCTCTGGAGAAGAATGGGGTTTTCCCCTTCATGTGGTCATTAAAGACATGGTCCTGCACTGCTGTCCTTTGTGCCTGGAGCGTGCACAGAAGTCCGGATGTATTCCATAACCTAAGCAGCCATTGGGCCTTCCCAGGCCATAGCTGATCCTCAGAGAGCAAATGAGCTACAACAGACCAAATATGTAAAAGCTAAAGTCACCCTCCATTCTGACAACATCATAGCAATTTCCTGTGTTGAGATGGCTTGAAGTTGTCACAGTTTGCAAACAGACTAAATGAGGCTGCAATGTGGCAGTTCTATAAAGATCTTCTTTCACTTGAATTTGAAATTGCTGTAGCATATGGACGTGTTTGGGGATTGCAAGGAGGATCACTGTGTTTTGTAAGAACTGTGGATTTGAAAACTGAGTTTTCTTCCTGTTGTACATGTGTGAAAGGCTGCCCCACTTGTCAGGCATGAAAGCACAAAAAGGGGTGTTTGTACTCCATCCAAAACTTCTCAGAAAGCAGTTTAGTTGCCCAGCTCTGAGTCTTCACTAGGAGCCCATATGCCCAGGGTGCTCTGCAACTCCGTACACAGCAGTGTGTGTCAGTTTGACTCCGCTGATTTCAGCAGAGCTTGGTTGCTTTTCCCCACACCAGCACATCTGTATGGTCTAAGCTTTTTTTGCTGTCATGTAAATATAAAATAACGAAGTAAAGCCTAGGAATATGCCAGAGAAAGCACAGTGTGCCTCACATGAACTCAAGATGTCTTTATGGAAAAAATAAGATGGATTTTGGCCCAGTTAAAGGTACTCTGTTAAGAGACATGTGAGAGATGTTGCAGAATTACTCTAGGATACCATTGGCAGTAAGAAGAGAAATTCATGTCTTCTATAAATGGAACTTTTCTATGAGAGAATGAATCCTGAATTCATAAAGACCCACAGATTTCTTAGGACTCATTGGGAAGTACTCTCGGTGCGACTGGCAGCTAATGGGAATCACTGGCTTCACGTGTAATGGTCTGTATGTCTGTCTACACATGAATACTCCAGAATATGGATAGTTGTTGTGTGAGCATCCTTGCAGAACACATCTTTCTGCAGAGGTCTTCAGCTGTCGGTAGATTTTTATAGGCCCTTCTTCCCATGTAGGTGCTCTTGTATTGCCTGATTTGGGGGCTCTCTGCAGGCATCTCTCATCACTCCTGTTGATCAGCTTTTGAGACTCTCAATCGTTTGTCTGTGCTGATGATGACATGGAGTCTCAATAACTGTCCATGGCCAAGAAGAGGGGTAAAGTTACTTGGTTTGTGGAAAAGAATGAGGGACAAGGGAGTAGATCCAAAAGCAAGAGGAAAGGACTCGGAATACAGTTAAGTTTTTCCAAGAATTTTAGTAGCTTTAAAGAATTATTATTTTTTAAAGATACAATAATAGACTATTTTTAGGAAATGTTTTTAGGAGTTCAATAAAATGAGGACAGAAAGGCACTAAAGCTGGAAAGAAAAGGGACATTTGAGCCAAAAACTTATTAAAATGGATTGTGTTTCTGTAACAGCTAGTAGAGCCAACAGGATTTATATTAAACTTATGAAGAAATATGTCCCTAATTCAGGTGAGTGGTTTTTATCATTTGGCAGATAGAGATGTGGTGAGATCTTGTCTAATAAAGATCCCTGATTTGGATAAAATAAACCATTAGTGGGGCTACAGGGAGCAGAAGAAGCCTCTTTATGAAACCTCATTGCAATGTTGACCCAGTGAACTGTGCAACAGGTGCAGTGTTCAGCCATTCCATCATCAACAGGCTTCGATGTCCCCATGTTCGAAAATGTTCAGCTATCCCAGTGTTCTTGACTGGGTGACAGGTCCGACTTAAGTAGAAATTTGGAACACTTTTGAAAATCCTGTAAGAAAAACCAAAATGTTTTTCTAGACTTGGGTTCATAAGGAATGTGGGCTGGGGATCATGTCTTTGTCTTCCATATAATCCATTTCAGCTCTGCAGGATGGTGTTGCAAGACAGCTTTTCTCTCTCTACACATCCCAAATTTGGGGATTAACACCCAGATCTAGAGTTAGGAAATAAAATAGATTCTTTCCTGAAGTTAATTATTCCAATAAAAAAAATATTGGCTTCTCTTTTGTATCTGGTCATTAACTGATCAAAGTAGTGTGATACTGTCACAGAGTTAATGATTGCTCCTTCAGAATACCCAGTCTCTGTTGAATTACTGTGCTAGAAAAACCCATGGATTTGAGTTCTTTTATTATTATCCAAAGTCATCTCTCCCAGCCCTGCAGCACTGTGAAATGCTCAGTTGGATGCAAATTGCTGAATTTTTCCCACCATTTTTATCAGGTTGATTCATGACTCTTCTATCCAAGAGGGAGGTAGGAACTGCCATCTGATGTGCCGGACATAGGGATCTCCAAAAGGAAATCCCAGTGAAGCAGGCATTCTGTCCTCTCCTTGTGCTCTATTTCCCCTTTCAGGACATATGAAGGCTACAGGAGCACAGTCTTTATTAGATACGGGGCTTTAATCAGAATTTTCTCATGGAGAAATTGGCTGTAAGAACTCATCACAAACTGATCAAATAAATCCCAGAAGCTACTGGTACAGCCTGCAGGAACATTAAAATAGATGTCCTCCACATGAAAGATGGGTAGAACAGAAGGCTCCCTTTTTTTATAGTGGATGTAATTCTGAATTGAGCCTCTCTTTGAATTTAACTGTTACTGGGATATACTTTTTTTTAAATACTGTTTTTAAAGCAGTCCCATCCCCTTTTTGGATCTTTTTTAAAACTACCTCATTAAATTGTATTTTCATCCTTGTGGAAGCCAGATTGGTGCCATGGGAGCCTGCTGTAGGTCCAGCTGTAGGTCCATGATTTCAGTGTTCCTAGAACTGGATTAGGGGTGGAAATTGAGGGGCAAGGATGAAAAACAGTGGAATTCAATATCTGAGCCTGAGCTCTGGTACTGGTGAAGTCATACACAGAAATTTCTGTGAAATAACTCCTCTGTGAGTGTTGAATATGCAAAGAAACTCTGATGGTGAGTACCATGAGAAGCAGATTCAAGTCTCCTCAGACCTATGTAGACATGGAAATTTAGTCTGAAATCTACAGTGGTATTTTTTTAAAATCCTCTACAAAACCTACAGGAAAAGTTAAGTATTTTAACAAATATTTTAAAGCACTTTAAAAGGAAGAGCTTATAATTAGCATCTCAGTCTCCTGTTTTTTCTTCCACTTTAAAAACATCTGGACTCTCGTGTTGACAGATAAACTCGTTAATCTCTTTACTTATGTTAAATGTGCTCTCCAAATTATATTTTTCACTTCTACTTTAGTGGCATCTGAAGGATGCATGTGGGGGGAAGTGAGCCAAAGGCTGAAATATTTGCGAGAGAGTTGGCGCAGTGACTTTACTGTTGGAAACACACCTGCACAATGGATGCCCACAGACCAACATCCTTTCGGTTTCCTACATCTGTCTTGGCAGCTGGTCGTGGGCGAAGTCTTCTCCACTTGCAGAAATCAGGCTGCAGGCAGGCTGAGCATGCAAGGATCAGTTGTGTCTAACATCATTAAAGGCACTGAATCCCTGACCGATGGGTTTGCTGCCATCTGCTTTCCTCCTCAACCTACCCAGGGCTGGTTTAAAAACTTTATAACTGGATTTACGGTCAGTTCACGGTCCTTCTGTAGGTTCCTGTACAAAAATAGTGCTGTATGGACAATTCCTCACTGGCCTACGGTGAACTTGAGCTGCTGGGGATGAACCCAAAGCACCTCCATTCTCACGGGAATCACTTGCAATGTTTCCAGGAAAAGCAAACTCTTTAGTGGCAGTCACTGCTCAAGGGTTTGTGAAAGGCTGTTTAGCATATGACACTATTATTATCTGAGGTTTAATGGAAGGTTGGATGACAAAAATCTGGCCTATAATTGCATTTAAAGCTGTGAAATCCAAGATTACTCACTAAATGTAAGCCTGTTTTCTGAAATGTTTCTCCCATGACAAGCAAGCAGTATGCCCTCTTAGGAATGTCCCGCATCTCTTAAGAAGGATTTTGTTCACTCACGTTCACTTTGTGGCGATCGGCTGTCAGAGGTGACTTCATCCACAGTAAATCTGCTCTCTCACTTAAATGGAGAAAGGCTCATAAAGTCCTGATCATGCTGTGAAATGTAACAGACTGTGCTCAGAACTGCTGGTAAGGGTTTGGGTCTCCTTACCACTTCTGGAGGTTTTTTCCTTAAATCAAGTGATTCTGCAGCACGTTTGGAATTAAAAGTTTGTTGTTCTCAAAGTTACAGGAAAATGCTTAAAAATACAAGACCCATGAGCCATATAGAACAAAAGGCAAGAATTAAGTGTATAGTGGTTGTTGTTTTTGCTTGTTCTGTAAACGGAATTATTTCCTTGGGAGTTGTCAAAGGAGAAAGTGTCGAAGGAGAAGGACTTGAGTGCTTGGAGTTTCCGAGGCCAAGGAAGCAATTCTTCATGGAGTGAGGGAATAGCAAAGGCCTGTGCCTGGGACACATGGTAGAGAATGAAGATTGTCAGGACACCTGCACTGACATTTTTAAGGCAATCTCAATTTTCACTGTTCCATCCCACACTTCATAAATGGATAATTGCAGGACATTTTAAAGAGTCTTAATTTCTACCTCAAGTCAGATGATATGTCAGTAAGAAATGGTGAGTGGAACTGAGCAAATAGGAAAAAATCCTTATGGATATTATTTCAAATTCCAAAATGAATTTGGTTGGCCTATGTTCAAAAGCCTCGCATGTCAGCTTTGAGGAAACACTTGGGTGCCAGCATTTTACTAGCAAATAAGGATTTTAAAGCTGAAAGTCTTCAGTGAGTCACTGGAAGTGAATTTGTTAATTTGGACTATCTAATTCAGATTTTGCACTGTGTTAAGCACCACATCCATTCAGATGGCAGCATCATGAACCCTGAGTTCTTTGCATTTCCCTCAGGGCACAGTTGAATGTTTGTCAGTAAACAGTCTCTGGCATTCAGAGGAAAAAGACTCGGAATTCTCTGATTTGAAATAGTGGAAGTTTCAGGTGGTGAAGCTATTCCAGGCAACAGTGAGCTACTGTATCTGTAATCTTTATAGTTTAAAGTGACTAAGAAGCGTACTGTTGGGGCATCTAAAGCTGTTCCCAAGGAGCTGACAGCGAGAACGTTAGAGAGGCTACAGGCAGTTCTTGTTTTTCATAGAAATTTTATATGTGCAAACATATACATCTTGCTGGTATCAATGCAGCTAAAATGTGAAGAACAAAACCCTGCTCGTCCAAAGGCACACTGCTCAAATACTTAGTTCTGGATGGCAGTAGATTCGGTAGGGAAGCTGAAAGTCCTGACAACTCTGGGTTTATCAAGCAACTAACACTTAATCCATGCCAGCTGCCTGTGGTTTCCTTCCTACCACTGCCAAACCAATACTAAATATGGCTTTCATATTAGAAATAAATCTTTTAGTATATTACAAGATGGTCATGTTTCCTGAAGTATGCAAAAGAGTGAGGAATTAGACTAAACTTTGAGCACTGTGGACAGTTTTCTTTCAGAGTAAAATACTGGTTGTCTGAATTTGGGCCATTCTTATAGTTATTTGTCACCAGCCATGACTTCATGGACCATAACCTGGTGGGGAAGAAGACTGGAGTAAGGTCTGGTATAGTGATAAGGATGTGTATGGAAGGGATGTGTATGGACTGATGTAGTGGATGAATGAGGGTGGCTGTTGAGAGTTGAAACCATTCTCCAGAAGTACCTTCCTCAATCTCATTGCTTTCCCTTCCTGCTGTGTGCCCAGTGGCTGAAGGAGTCCTTTTGCCTCTACTTCACATGAAAAGTTTTCTCCCTTGCTGTCTTGGCCTGAGCTGAGATGACTCTAGAGAGTCCAGAGCCAAGCACTCTTCCCAAACCATGCAGCTCCGTGCTGGCCAGGAGGGACAAGGAGACGTGAGGAGTTGGAAAGGGTGAGAACTGAGAGTGTGTGATCAGGAGAGCTGCTTTACTCTAGGCTTGCTGGTCATCTGAACTATTGCACCGCCCTCCGTGCAAGGAGACAGAGTTTTCTCTGGTAATTTCAGAGACAACACCACCTGCGTTCAGAAGGGGTGGCCGTGCCACAGGATCTCTATGATGGCACACGGGTGGAGCGGGAGAGCCATGGAGACCGTTGCCTTTTGTAAATCTTTCTGTGAAGCAGTGTAACTGCAGGTTACATAATTGTTGTGAGCAATCCTGGTGTTTACACGATCCGTTACGAAGTTCTTTGGCAAGTGCCCACCTGCCACAGCTCAGCCAGCGTAACCAGCCAAATTCTGATCTCACATCCCCGCAGCCCCACCGAAACAGCCGTGGATTTATATGGATCTGAATGAGGTCAAGACCTGGCCTGGGATCCACAGGGATGGTCAAAGTTTGTGTGTGGAGCTGCACACGAATCCTGTCTCTCTGATGGTCGTACAGGCTGTGAATCCTTTTCATGCGGCATTGCCATAACTTTTAGGTTGATCTAGCAATTGAAAAATATTATTTTTAGTTGTCAAAACAGAAAAAAAGTACAAGAAATATGGATTTCACATCCTCGCACAGAGCTTCTGGCAGCTAGTATTCTTTCTGCACTTGTAATGACAAATAATATTAACCTTAGCCATTTTGCTTGGCACTTGGGGTTGTGTTTTTTATGCTCATTATTCCTCCCAGAACAGGGAACAGTTTGTAATCACAGCTTCAGTTTTTCACCAGCCTCATGTCCAAAAACAAGGCTAAAGCCAAGGTTTAAATGCTTTTTTGCATGGGAACAAAACCCACATCAGCCACAGGATCCACCAGGTCAGAAAACACCTTGCTTCGGAAGATGGTAGAAAATCTCTCTGTTCTCTCATGAAAGTGACCAAGGGGTTTTGGTCAGCCAAGCAGTGTCTTAGGTTTTCTTCAAAACTGCTGTCTCCAATCTTGCTTCTTTTCACATCTGACTGCCTGAATTTTGCTCCTGAGAATTTGTTTTGGTAAGGGCTTGCAAACAAATAAGAAAAGGGAAGTGGAACAGAACAGAAAAGAGTAGTTCTTGAGGTCAGAATCTGTCAGGGTGTGATATTAGTGAGATTACAAACATCTTAAAAGTAGACCAGAGAGGTGGTCATATTATGACAGCGATAAAGAGAGACTATGTTGTCTGCTACTATGTCATTTGTCACCTTCCTGAGAGGCTTGAAGTGGCCCTCTGTCTCAAAGCCCTTAGTGTGTCCTTTTCCACAGATGCACCCAGACACATCAGTCTCGGTTAATCTCTCAGATGGGATCCTTTATGAACTCAGTGGGCAGGTAGGCATGCAGCACTTGGGGGGACCCCCGCGGTCACTGGGTCCGTTCTCTGCGTACTGCAGGATGAAGAGTCATGCTTTACAATTTCATTCATAGATTCATCAAGCTGAAGTTAGAGTGCAGAGCCAAATGATATCCTGTGCTTTCAGTGCAGGGTGGTCTTTTTAATCTTTGGAATAATACTCCAGAGAGCTTTTTAACAAAGTGGATGTGATATAAGCAATTACTGCATTGAATATTTCATTACTAGACTTGTAAATACGCAAACCCGTCTGGTTGAGCCGTATTTTAAGAGACTATGGATGCTAGCTTATGTTATTACAAGGAATGGGAACATTGTGATATGCTGTAAATTAAACAGTGAGATCCTGCACAAAGAATTGTCCTTCCCTATCATGTTGTAGGCATTCTCTAGGAATACTTTGTAGTACACCAAAGAGAAAATAATACAAATGCTAAAACTAGAAAATCTTCACGGAAACTGACCTAGCTATCACCCCACAGCTATCCGATTTTGCAATAAAGCAGAAGCTGATCAAATGCCATGGAGCTGTTCGGGGTGCAGGGAAGTCTCCCATGTGCCACAGATATTTACTGAACAACCTTAATATCTTGAATCAAAACAAATGGGGCAGCTTTATCAGCAGACTTTCTCTGCTTTTCTAATCCTGTTTCTCATGCAAGCTCATTGTAATAATCCAGGCTGGATGTTGTCCAGGCAGCTGGTGGATGTTGTCATTCTTCCATTGACTTGACAATGGAGGTGTGGGCCAAGAGTGAGAACCTGGAAGAATTATTGCCTTGACCACAGAGGGGTGGGAAAAGGCATCGCTGGCAGTTTTGGAAGCAGTAATTGCTAAGAGTTGTGCAAAATTCTCTCCATCTCTTTCTGGGTGATTGGAAGGATTCAGCTCTGCATGCCATCACTGGGTTTTTTTGGCTTGGAGAGGTATTTGGAGGTTCATTCATTACTTGTTATAATCCCTCCCAGTTCAGCTGTGCTGAAAGTGAAATATTTACATTAGAAATAACATCATCACTGCCAATAACTGAACTGCCCATTGTAGAACCTGTGAGGGAAATGAAGTCTTTATAGTGCACTTTGCTATGGCATTCCCTTGATCACTCAGATTTTGCTCCCTTGGTACTATAATGTATGTGCGACCTTCAAAATAAACTATGAGCACAGCCAGCTTTTTACTCTATAGAATTAGATTTTCAAGTACTTCCCTTTTGAACTACCTGCCACTTGAATCTGTGACCAGTTTTGGGCCTTCTTGGCTAGGTCTGCTCTCTTCAGACTTTGTCTTACTCTCTGCAGATTTATATTGCCCTGTTAACACGATCTGAGTCCAAACACTACATCACAACTGTGGGCTTTTGGGCAGCTCTCCAGCAATGTGTTGAATCTTTCTCTTTTGCCTTGCTTTTAATAATTCTATTATATGTGGACAGAGCTGCTGCTGCTTTTAATGCATGTCTTGTTGAAGCTTTGCAGGCTCCTTCAGATTTACACAGGACTCTGTTATAAAAGAAGAAACTAAATCTCTTATCCATTCCACTCCCAAATCTGTGTGTTTCTCTTATTTCCAAACACTTCATTTAGAAAGCTGGCTCAGAGAAGCCTGAGCTAATGCCACGTGCCTCGTGCAGTTCAGTTGTTTAGTCCAGACAAGCTTTGCTTTTGTAAACTTTTTTTAGAGATATAGAATTAAACATGAAACACGAGTCAAACAGTTTTTGGATGTGTTTAACTTGGAACACTTTGTAGTTGTGATGTTCTGATTCAATACAGGAGAATGTACTTTTTTGCCCTCAAACAGCTCTGTAAGATGGCTATCAACTGGATAGATATGTACTTACTCATCTTGCTCCTGATTCATTTGCTTTGGTTACTGCATCTCCAGCAAGGCAAAATGAGAAACTTTGCCAAAGAAACTCATATTTCTGTTTCTGCGATTTCAAAATGACAGGAAAGCCCAGATCTGCAGGAAATGTTCCCAGACTTGAAATAGTTTAGGACAGGCAGGTACAGAATCTGCTCTGGGCTATGCAGACCAGGTATGAGCAAATGGTTAGGTAATCCCTGAGCATATGCATGTTGTGAAATTTATCTAAACCATTAACCTGTAGGCAAACCCCATCCCTGTTTAATATATGAAGGGCCACCTGGGGATTTGAAAGACCCTTTGGTCCAAATTTGAGTAATTCTTTATCCTGGTTCTTTCAAGGGTCTCTCGACTCAAGGGTCTCTTCTGTACCAGACTACTGACATTGATCCTACAGTGTCTGCTATACAGTTTTGCAGCCCTGTTGATAAATGCTGCCTTTTATCCCTCTGACTTCATCCAAATGACCTCAGGTTTACTCTTCCACTGCCAGGCTTGGCTTGCAGACCTCAATACATGCAGTGAGTGAATATCAACAAAGTATGGACAGCACTGCTTGTCAGCCCTGCTTGGTATTTAAGGCAAGGGGACATCTTGACTTTTTGGGAGGTTGGTCTGGGCAAAACTTCTTTTCAGTGGTCGGTACCCAGTTTGAGGAAAAGAGACTGTCAATGCAAATCAGACCATCGCATACAAAAGCAATTCCTGGCTTCGTTTGGTTTCCAGAGACACTCAGACTCCTTCTGGCAGGAGGCAAACAGTCTCTTTCTTGCCCTCTGGCGTGTTTCTTCCCTTTTTGCACGTGTGCACTTGTTTCCTAGCTGAGCTCTCCACCTGCAGCCTGTTCAACCCGCTGTTCTGTGTGCTGAGGCCACTGCTGTGGTTGATCCCATTGCACCAGCCGAGGTGTCCCCAGGGAATCCACATGCTGGGCTTCCCGCAGCTCTGTCAAAGGCCACATTACACCCCTCCTGGCAAATGGTCTTGTAAGGGTTCCCCCTGAGGTCTCTGGAGCTTGTCCCTGCTGGATCAGACAATGGTGCCAATCACTGGCCCTGCCCTCACGTTGAAGAGCTTTGCACTGCATATAAACATTGCTTATCAGTGACTTCCTCTCTTGCGAGCACGGCAGGAAGAATTAGTTTTGGCATGGAAAAAATAATAGTAATCTACAGCCGCCGTATCTGTCCTGTATCAAGGTCAGAGCATTCCTGACCCAAGTTCTGGCTTGGATGGCTTGGAGCTCTGGGTGTGATACATGGTTTAAAGGTTTTCTGTAACAAAAAGCTATTCAAACCTCTGAACACAGAAAAGGCAGGGCATGGTCTGTTATCCTAAGTCCGCTCGTGGAAACTTGTTGCCAATTGAGCCAGTATTTTCCACTCATCTGAGATAGCAATGGAGGTCAATGTTCATTTATTACCTCAGCTGGCCTAAAATGTCACCAGCGGTTGTTTATCTCAGCTATACACCTCATGCAGCTCCAAGCTGTACGCTTGGCTGCTTGACAGTGCAAAACCAGGAGGGACTCTGTCTGAAGTCATGTTTTATTCAGTTACCTCTGGCCAGATTCGTTCCGTTACCCTTGCACAGTCATGTTATTTGTAACAGTTGGCCAAAGATGCGCCTGTGTACACCGGGAATGACTCAGAAAGCTACAGGGGAAGTGGAAGGATTAGCAGAGGGCTGGTGTCTCCACCAGGAGAAAAGTTGTGTCCATGTGAACAGCTCTGTGTGAGTTATCCCCAGAGTCTAGGTCCCCTCGTGAACATTTGAGGCCTTATCCATTGATTTGTCTCAGAGCTCTGTGTCCACGCTTGTTCTCTAAGGTCAGGCCATGAAGAAATCCATCCCTTTCCCTGAAACTGCACCTGTCTGGCTAATGCTTGGGACATGGGTGCAAAATGAAAGCATGTATGGCTCCTGAGAAGCAGGGCTGTATCTCGTACTGACTAGTGGTCTAGTGGTAAAATGTGGATAAAATGACCCAAATTCAAAGTGGAGTAAACCCCACATTTTCCTTCAACTACACTGCTGGTGTTGCAGCTTGGTCTGTCTCTGCTGTGGCAGTCTTACTGGTAAGGAGCTGGGGAAGCAGGGAACAGTAAACCCATTTGGTTCAGATAATCTGTTACATGAACTCCGTTGTTGAGAAGAAGGAAAAAAACATAAAATATTTATTTAGAAAGTGCAGCTTGTTCCCATTTGTGACCAAGCAAATTAAAAAGATTGAGCTTTGTGGGGGTATTTTTGAATGGAGGAGGGGGGAGCCCTGTAATCATGAAAGCCTGTGAAATGAGATTATTTTTTCCTAAGGAAAAGAGGCCATTAAGAAATTTTAATCCACAAGCCACGTAGCACCATAATATTGACCCCTCAGCTCTCAGCCTGTTCAGCTCCTCTTCTCCTGCAGAGCTTTCTACTCCAGTGTCCCCAGCTCTCCTCCCGTGTAGGGTCCTCCCTTTATCCATCTCCTCTCCTCTCCTTTCCTCTCCTTTCCTCCATTTGGGGTACAAGCGAAATGAGGCGAGGTGTCCTCCTTAAAAATCCATCTCCTTTTGACCTCCCACAAGACTGAGGTAGGCTCTCACCAGCTGTCACCTCAAGCAGTGGGAAGGGATCGGTGGGTGGGTGCAAGCCACAGTGGACCTCTGCACCAACAAGACAGGTTCGAGTCAGACGGGATGGTTTTTGAAAACCTCTGTCAGATCCACCAAAATCCTTGAGTTTGCAGCAGGAAGTGCTGGGTGAAAATCTGCGGTCTGGATTGTAGAGAAAAGTAGAGCTTGACAGACAATGTTGTTTCTTTTGGTCTTAAAAGCTCTGAAGCTCTCCACTTATGGGGGGGAGGGAGTTAGCTTGAAGTAATATAAAAATGTTAATTGCAGGGGCTTTCAGAAGAGCTTAAAAGAATTAGGATCTTGACTGTCAAATAACCCTTCGTGTCTGTTGCAAGAAAATACTGTTAAACTATTTTCTGGCTTCCAAGTTTCACTCTTACACTACTGGGAGGGGTTAGCATTTTTATGCTGAATTAAGGTATTGCATACTGGAGAAGACATACATAGGTCTCATGCTTAGGAAATATGTTCCTTTGTGCCCTACAAATGAGTCCGTTCATTGAGACTGAGTGCATAGGTGTCTTTTGGTGACATACAACCACCATGAAACTCAGCAGAAACATGGGATTGCAAGAAATAAATGTTGTATTGAGTAATTACTACTGAAAGAGAAGGTTTTGTTTTTAACCTAGCTGGGGAAATTGATGGTGTGGTATGGAAGGGGGAAGAGGACATTTCATGAGATATTCCCATCATAGTTTTGGGTTGGGGTGGCCTTTCAGAGAAGCTGTTTTAACCAATTCCTTCATCCCCACAAACATTACATAAGAGCGATTGGCAAAACTAACACACACACGCTTCTTGTACAAAGGACTTAAAAAACCAGCACAGATGTTCACAAAGCAACCACAAAAGACTGGAAGAAAAACAAACATACAGAGATGTTTTAAATGCAGAGCAACCAACAAACACAGGAAAAAAATATCCATGTTCCTGGCAGTAGCTTTTGAACATAATGAAACCATTTGGGGCAACCGTCCTTTAAACTTGCCCCATGGCAGGTTTGAATTATCAGTTATGTTTTCATTCATCACTTAAGGTCGAAGACTTATCTTTCAGTATAGGTCTGCCCTTCTCTAAGAAGGCAGATGGAAAAGGTGAGGCAGATCTTAATTTGTTTCTTGATTATTAGCCCTAATTGGCTTACCCTGCTTTCCCTTACTTCTCTTCTTCAGACAGAAGCCCTACAGCAAGGACATAAAGAAGGTACTCTTGTCTCACTTGTCTTCCTCTTGAGCAAACCAGCACTGCTCGTGCTTCCCAGTTAGCCTGCAAGCTCCCTAGGGATGTGAGCAGTCCGGATCTTTGCAGGTCCAAAAGTGCATTGGACCACTGTGCGAGCTGCTGTATGTCCACGTCCTTCAGGATGACGTTTTGGACCTCTTCTGAGAACTCCTTAGTGGTCTGGGACATCAGAGGAGATGTGACTGGAAACGCTTTCCTCCCAGGTTGAAATGCTTTTCTGTGAAAACAATTCTAGAAAGCGGATGGTTATCTGAACAACACGGGCTCTTGCAGAGCTGATCCTGAGAGTATGTGTTGCATTGCAATAAAGAGTCTGGTTTCTGCCCCAACTTCTTGGTCTTCTTGGCCCAAAGCCTCTACCCTTGTGACTTTTAGGTCAGAAGCAAGAGGTTTTTTTCTGGGAGGTATTTTGCTTGTCTCCTTTGTTTGCTAAGTGAGAATAGCTTGGAAATGTATTGCATTTGGACAGATGCTTGAATTTGTAGGCACTCCTAAAATGCAGCTTACATTTTCCAGATGGCTTAATAACAAAGCTGATTTAATATTCTTTGCACATATATAAAAGTATTAAAGGATCTCACAAATTCCTGTGCCTAGGTGAGGTGGTCCTGAATCCAGGACTACCAAATGCAGGGCTAGGTTGGATCCATACAAAAACTGCACAACTTTGACCCGTTGCTAATTAATATATCCATTAGCTTATAGTGAAGGTACCAGAAACAGTGCTGCTTTTTGTGGAAGACTGCGTACTTTACTCCTTAGCCCTACAAAACACTGTACAAGCTGTTTACTTTGGCTTCTGGTGTCCTGAATTTGCTGAAGAAGGTCATGGCTTTTGTCCCTCTATACCTACAAGGCAAAATGCTTGAAGAGGAAAGGAAAAATGCTCCTTTCAGGTTGGAATGTTGAGGTTGCAATTTATCGTATGGGACTTGAAAGGGGAATTTTCAGTTCCAACTTGTTTGAAGAGGAATGGGCTGGTGAAAGAATTTAAGGGCACTTCTGAAATGCAAAATGTTGCCTGTCTGTGGAATGGCCCAGAAAGGAAACATCCGTGAGGATCTATGGCTCAGATATTCCACACTGCCTGGACAGAATAATGAAACACTTCTCTTGAGATTTACGAGCTTGGAAAACAGTCTGCAGACTTCCATCAAGGCCTGAAAATACTACAGTCTGTAGCTGGAGTCTCTAGTACATCTCTTTTTATATAAGCAATACGGGGTGGGAATATTGGAAGGAATCAGAGATGAAGTGTAAATGCAAACGCAGAAAAGAAATATATTCTTTACTGTCATGAGACTCCCAAGCTGCAATTGTGCAAGAGGTTTTACCGTTCCAGTGCAAATTCCCTGTTCCTTTTTTTTTTTCGGTTTTATAATTAAATACTACCTCCAACTTCCTACCATTACATTGCGAGGCGAGGCGTGGTGGGGGAAGCATGAATTCTGTCGGAAGCTTCTCTCTCTTTAGCAAAAGCACAGGCCATGGAGTTGGTGAGTCCAGGCTGCTTCACTTTCCTCCATGAAGACCAGGGGCTGCCAGGAGCATACTGTGAGTCCTGGTTTCTTGCCTAATAGGAATGCTGATCCATCCCTTCCTGTTGAGTAAAGGATGAGCCAGGCAGTGACTTGTGCACTTCAGGAAAATGCCATTTTGCATTAGAGACTGAAAATCACAGAATCCTAGAAAGGGGGATCTCAAGGTTAGCCAGACCCTAAGCATTGTCAGCTCTTAGAGGTGCGTGACAGTTGTTACTCAGTCCTGTCCCTGAAAAATTGCAGTGCTTGAGATTCCCACCCCCAATTTGCACTAACTGCACAGTTGAATTTTTTCCCTGTCTGTAATGCCTGTCTCTTGCTGCAAGTGTTTTCTATCAAATGTATGTCATAAACCATGAAATTGATACTGTAACTTGACAGTCACATCTGCCGGTGGTATTGTTGGTATTATTATTTTATCACTGCTATGTTTTTCAAAAGGTTCAACCTACAGGTTTGAGAGTGATTTTGGATGTGAGAAAATCTTTGTTGCCTGAGTAGACGTGCCAGCTCCAGGAATGAAATCTCACCTCCCAGTCACAGATCTCAGTTCTAGGAGAACTGCATACACACTTAACGAAGGACTAGTTTGTGCTGTCACCTCTCAACCACCTCTCCTAGGGCCAGATGCTCCATAGAGCTTTAGAGGACCGGCTCTGAGCTCTGCTGAAAGCCCAGCTAGCAGCATGGATGTCACAGTGTGGAGCTGAACTCCTTAAAAATCTAGTGCTGAACCACACTACAAAAAACACGCTCTGCAAAGTTTCCTCAAATGCGACCCTAGAAGACTTTACAGTCTAAGCAAAGAAAATAAGTCAGTCCTGATCTATACCTGTACAGCTGAACAGGACCTGGAATAAAACAGGAAAAAGTGCAAAAACCACGAAGGGGGGTGTGTGCTTAGCGCCATAATTCTCATTGGGTTATAGACGAGGCTTTTTTTTTGCATTCATTATTTTTCTAAGACATCTGCAGAAGAGAAGAAATAGATTTCAGTGGCTGTTTGGAAGACCTGCATGTTAAAGGCAAGGACTGCTCCACAGGTAATCCCTGTCTCTTTTTCATCATGTCAATTCATTGTTGTCGACCTAACACAAGCTGTTTCTCCATGGCTCTGCGTTTCCGAGAGGAACCGACTGTCTAAACTCACCGCGTTTGTGGCCTGACTGGTGATTTCCTAGTGCAGCGCCATGTGCGAGGACAACCCCAGTTGTATTTGCAAGGAACTTTTTTGCGGGTAAAGAATTAGAATAAGTGCCTTGTGTGTGATGATTGATACTGCCAGGTGGACAATAATTATGATTTACACTTGATTTCTTTATTCTTGAGGGGAAATCCCAGTTGCCAAGTATGTTAACGATGTACGTAATGGTGTGTTAACGGACACCATTAGTTTGCTGGACAAAACCGAGACCTCTGCCAAAACAAACCTTCTCCAATGGTACGTTTTATGGATCAGCAGATTCTGAAAATGCTTCAGAGTGGAACTGAATCGTGGGGCACATGCTTCAGGAATGGCTAACAGTTTCCTAACCGCAAGTTTAAAGGTATCTGTTAGTAATTAAATGCACTCAAGCATTTTGTTAATTTCAGCATCGTACAATTTCTCTACGAGGTGCAATAATTGCAGTCCGGAAATAGTTTGTTTTAACGTTATGACTAGATTAGTATGGAAAGTAGTCCCAGCTTGTAGCAGCTCATGTTCACTTCCATCACCAGTACCAAGCGGCTTGTCCGTGCTCAGGAATGTGCTCGTAGCCTAAGTGTGTGGGGAGCTGTACCCCCACAGGTCCTCCCTGGCGCCAACAGGACCTGGTGCTGAGGTCGTGCGACGTTCATGGGAGACGACCGCGCTCCACAGTGAGGGGTCTGGCGGACCCTCTGGCTGAGGATGAAGCTCTTGCTTCAGCTGCTTTTGGAAACACCGACAGCAGAGCTGGTCTGCAGGAGCAGCTGAAAAACCCACGCACAGATGGAGTCAGGGTGGCTCAGCACTTTTTTACGGTGTGTCAAGGTCTGGGCCAGCACAGAAAGCCTTGGGCTGGACCTGAGCGGAGTTAAAAATGCTCGTAGATACAGGTGCACGTTCTCAGTGGGAGCTGCCTGCAGCTTGGCAAGAAGAATTTGTCCTGCGGAGGCATGCGATATCACATACTCCCAACCTGCAGTGCTTTCCCTGAGAAAGGCTGATCTCAGTTTCCAGTTTGAATTCTTCTGTATAATCCACGGTTCACAGAAAATTTTGTGGACTGGGACTTTTCTGTTTCCAACAAAAGTGGTTTAATTCAAATTGTGGGGACATGTGCAGTATCAGATGTGTCAGACAGCTGGGGACAGGAACATCCTGGAAGTGTTGTGCCATAGGATTTGCCCCGGGGTTCGGATCCATGGACAGATGTGAACTTCCTGCAATCTCAGAAACCTCCAAAGCACTTTTGATAAAAACCAAACTGTGTGACCCATTTACTGTGGAACTTCTAGGCTCTCCCTGTACTTCTTTCTGCTGAGCCATTCAGCATAGATGTACTCAGTCAAGCTCATTAAAGCAGTTTATTGCCTCAGTTATGAGCCTTCATGTATTAATACAATAATTTTGGAGCACAAATATGGATTAAATAAGTGGCTGACAAGGTTAGAGTGATCTAGCAACACTGCTGGTTCTTCCTTTGAAAGGTTTCCCTTCATCTCAGACATGCTAGTCTAATCTTTGACCGAGACCAGAGTTTTACCTGGATGGTTTCCAGTCATGTTAATGGGAGCTGTGAAAACCCTGTGCATATCAGCAGCAGAAGTGGCCCCTTTTTCAAAGGGAATGGTTTTGGTTGTTTCTTAGTACATTACAGTAACCAGCCACCGGACTTAATTGCTTTCTGTACCACTTTCCCTCCCCTCCTCATATCTTTATCTCTTCATGCCATAAAAATACTGCACTTTAAAATGAAATCAAGGAGACAGAAAACAGAAGAGACATGTTTTGCATAAAAGAAGAAGAAACATGTGTTAGGAATAAAGCCTCAAAATGGGCAAACATATTGAAGACATACATGCCTTTCCCCTCCTCCTTTCGCACCCTCGCAGGCGAGCAGGCGTGAAGCTGCTCTTGTGTCTCGCCTCGCTGGGAGGGGGCTCGGTTACGCCTGCAAAATCAACCAGCCCTCGTCCCAGGAGAGGGGTCAGGCGGGCTTGGAGCAAAGTGGGAAGTTTTTCCACCTTGGGCTGTTTCACATGGATGTGAGCATGTTCTGGTACTTCTGCTGGAGCTGAACAAACAGCTGGCACAAGCAGGTGAAATTCCTCTGGCAGAGCCAGAGATGACCCTGGTTGGTTTTTAGAGGGAGTGAATTGTTCTCGTTGCTCCTGGAAGGACAGAGAGGTGTGGGTGAATCACGTTCATCCTCTGTGATGATCCTGCTTAGGACACTGGGTGGATGCTTGTGCTGTAATCAGATCTGGGGCAATTTTACATGATCTATAGTGGGCACAGGCAGTCCAGCATAGGTTACACAACTTTGCCATTAAATGTTCGGGTGACTCACTTACAAAAACCTTCATACTGCCGCTGACCTGCTGCCCTCATCTGAGCTGGGTCTCAAGCTGTTGCGGCGGGGTCTGTGCTGTCCTGCAGCGATGCCAGGGCACACAGAGCTGAAGAATGAAGGTCTTTCAGAGAGACCGACTCCACCTGGGCTTGCGCCTTCTTTTCTTCTTTGCCAAGAAAAATAAAAATATATTCCCCCCACCAACTCCTTAAAAAAGGGGGGGAAACTACAGAAATATTTTAAGTACTTGTTGTTTTTCCTAAGGGGAAAAAAATGCAATGTGGTTTCATTCTAGCCATGCAAATATTTATGTGAGCAAGAGAGAAGTAAGATCAGAGGGAAAAGCTGGGTTTGGTTGTGACACAGGCTTTGGTGCCAGAGACGTGGATTTACTCTTGGCTCCACCAGAGATTGCCTGTGTAACCTTGAACCCATCACGTTCACCTCTGTGTGCCCATTGCTGCTCATCTGCTAGAGCTGAGGAGAACCCCTCCTTTTTTTTTTTTTTAATTTTTTTATTAGCTGCATGGGGCTTGGACATTTTCGGGGTATAAAGGAGCTTTTCAACTAAACAGGGACATCTAAGCGCTTAGGAGAGGTAGTAATAGTGGAAAATTTTGGCAATTTGAGCTAGGGAAGGTACCTCTGAAATTTGTGCAGTGCCGTGCACACTGTGCTTGATTTGCTGGAGTCTTCGAAGTGCTACTGTAATGCAAACAATGGGCTGCATTCAGTAAGTAGCTCCTCAAATTTCCTGTGGATATCCCCAGCAAATCTGTATTTAAATAAGCAATAGTTTCTTAATCCTGGACTGCAAGTTGCTGGGGAAATTTGTACTCAAGGTGAATGCAGAGGTTAGGGAGATGTTGAGATGTATAAAAGAAGCTTGCCATCCAGATTGTTTCCATCTGTTTTCATTATGCCCCACTCCTGCAGAATAAGCCAAACATTTTAGCTTTTAGCTATTTCCTTCTGGACTCTGTAAAGCTACCTGTTCTCAAAAGCATTATTTGGTGTCTTTAAGTGCTTTAGTCTGATATTTTTACAGTTGTATTCAGCCAGTCAAGAAAACTGCCTGTAAATAGATAGGAGAGGCAGCTGAAAAAAAGGGAAAAGCAGTTTGATTAAATGAAAAAATCTGTTCAGTTTGCATTGTTCAGAGCATAACAATATTTTCATAGAATCATAGAATCATTAAGGTTGGAAAAGACCTCAAGGATCATCAAGTCCAACTATCAACCCAACACCACCTAACTCACTAAACAATTTTGGTAATACAGTTTGGATGTGCTAGAATTTCTTGACAGTTGTGTAGTTTTGCCCTGTCATTTTCTCTACTCTCCCCTGCCAAAATTGCTAGGGCCATAGGATTTAGTAAAGCATATATCAGCTTGTGCCAGTTTCCTCCATATTTCTTGTCTTATCTAACTGGAGGCTTCAGCCCAAATGACCCAGAGCGAGACTCCAACCTGTGTTGTTGGGGCTGTGGGTGACATGTCCACTCCCTGTCCTAGCAGAAATGGATAAAAATTTGACATCTTTCTTTTTACATCTTTTGCAAAGACAAACGTCAGTCTCAAAAGAACTAACATTTTGCTAAGTCTTTGCATGTAGAAGAGTGGTGGAGGAGCAAATTATGCCAAAAGTGTTTTAAAGAACTTTTTTTTTGACTTTTGCTCAAAACCCAAAGCAATGAAGTGTCTGCTGCAGTCACCCTGTACCTTCCTCAGGTCTTAAAGACCAGAAGGGATCAGATCTTCCCTCCAGAAAGAAGTCTCTGGTAATTGAAAATATTTCTTCCCAGAAGTGAAAATATATTATGTCCTTTCTTTTTACTTAATTTATTTGTGTTTAGCTCCAAAGTGTGATTTTTATATGCTAGTTGCCCAGTTGCCCAGATGTATATGTTACCTTAAAAGAAAAGTAATTGATTTTTAGACAAAAGGACAGGAGAAAGGTTAGGAATGTGCAACACAGTTTCTCATAACTTTGGAGGAGGCAGATGTTTCTCTTCTGGTTCCAACCTTCACTTTCTTTGCATGAAGAACGAGTTCTTTAAAACCAAATAAATATCTCTTTGAGAAGAGCATGGTTCCCACTGTTATTCTTTAAATTAACTCTTTTGTAGCTAAGGCAGGGCTTAGCTTGTTGATTTTTATTGCAAAAAACAGAACAAAAGAGAGAATATAGTGTAATTTTTTCTGTAAATGGCTTCAGTTATTATGCTTAAGAACTGGTCAAAAGAGTAACAAACCTTGGACATCTGACACAAGATGAATTCTCATTACTCATTCTAGGTAGTGTAAATATGTCTAAAAATACTTTTTTCTTGCAATTAAGATTTCATTTAAGCTTTCATAATTGCAAACATAGCAGCACATATTTCACATGTATAAAGATAACAGAGAGGACAATTGTATCTGCTGGCAGTAGCCAAGAGCAGACTTCAACAGAGGCAGGCAGAAAGGAAAGACAAGCGAAGGTTGTTATCCACGGTAAAAGTGCACAGGATGGATGTCGGCTGTCCCAGACTGGAATGCCTCATCGGCACACGTAGGGCAGGCCACACATGTCTGGACCATAAAGACGGTAGGATGGCATTCACCTCCTCAGGAACTGGGACCAGAACGGCAGGTAGGCTTAGGAAAGTCTCCAGCATAGAGAAAAGTGGAAAATGTGTAATTTCAGGTCAATATTCTTCCTCTGCTGACACAGGGGATGCCCCTGAGACTCATGCAGCTAACTCCATGCTCTGCAGTCCCTGTTTCCCAGGGAAAAGGACTGAAATGTTTCCCAGGGCAGAAAGCCTGGCAGGGGAGAGTATCTGTGTGTGGCTGGGAATGGACACTCGGAGATCTCTGGGGCCTACTGAAGCAAGGCCAGAGGCTGGGGGTCACTGATAAGGTAACCTTGGCCATCGTTTGCATTTAGTCATTTGTCTTCCTAGAGTCTGACTGATGGGAAATGAGGACAAAAGCCTTTGTGAAGCTCTGTTTGCCATATGTGGTTGTACAAGGCTACTGGGGAGGCTGGGCTATTTACCCACCAGGTCTGCGAGAGGTGTTTGGTTCCCAAGTTTATAAATCAACACAGTGACCCTTTTCCAGAGGGTGTAGGAATGGCTGAGGAATGACAGAAACCACTGTCTGAAGTGTATGTGTGTTTGGCTATGATGGGATCAATGAACTCCACCATCGTCTTCTCGTCACTGCCCTGTGCTGAGTGCTGGGCAATGAGGACTTTCACAAGTCCCCGCTGGGAAATCTTGAGAGGAAAGAGAAATGTGAAACACAGAGACAGGTAAAAAGTGCCAAGAAGGGGTGAAAGAAAGCTGCCCCTAAGGAAGCCTGTTGTAGTCAGCGAAGTAGAACTGGTGTGCTGAAAGATGTGACATTCCTTGCATGTACTGAATCGTGACGGGAATTTGGACTGGCCAAAGCAAGACCTAGTGGTGCAATAGTCAAGGGACAACGTGTATGTGGAGTGGAGACTAAAACCACATTGTCCAAGCAAGACCAGACGGGAGTGGTTCAGGCAGTTATCTTGCAGACCCACCAGCTGCCCTACCCAGGGAGGGCTCTATGGGCTGTGAGACCCTTCCCAAGAAACCTGTGCTGGGTTGAGATTGAGATGGAGAGTAAAACTGGAAGTTTTTCCAGGGGAGACAGAGGGGTTTTCACATTTCAAAGTCACAGGTAGCTCTTAAGGGCTCCTATGATTTATTGTTTCCACATTGTGTGGGTGGGGGGCTCTCAGCCCACCCACATGCAACCTTTCTTTCTTATAACAAACATAGGAACACAAAACATATGAGTGAGTCCCACATGCTCATAATTCAGCCGATTTCTTCCTCACCTCTGTGATCATTACTGTCCATCTCCTGCTCAGCTCCATTTTCAGCTATAGGAGCGTTTGGTAGCAAAGTACTGACTCTACTGGGACATCTGGGGACATTTGTGTGGCCTTGCAGAGATGTGTGGCACAGTGAGACAAAGTAGTTCAGTTTCCCATCCAAATGCGTCTTTATCTTATCTTTTCTTCTTACAGAAGGGGTTTCCATGCTGTTCGTAGTTCTAAAGGTTTTAGGGTGAACTTTTACATCATTTTCCCTGCCATCTCCCTTTTCCTTCTAGGCTCTCCTGAAGGGTCAGTATTTTGTACCTTTGGCAAGATCCCAGCAGCTGGACATCAGCCCTGCTGATCAAGGGGAACCTGAAGCTTGGTTGCCCCATTCTGCTCAGCGTCAGTATTTTGCATCTTGGGCTTTTGTGTGTTCTCACTTGAATGTGTTGCATATTCTAGCTGCATGGAAGCAGAGGCTTTGCTACTGCTCCTGGATGAGATTTTTCATTGAGCCACTTGAGAGTGAAGAACCTGTTTCCTGTTTAGAGCTGTGATAGTGCAGCCCAGCCATTTCCTTGGATTTTGGAAAGGAGCACCTTTTACATCCTTCCAAGCGCTCTGAAGGCATCTGAGTTCCCATGTGACAAATTGGTACAGATGGATCTGCCTGTTCCAACCTGAGTAGGGCTGGGGATCCTGACCAGGTCCTGGCTGTGTAGAAGAGTGGATTAGCACGTGCATGGTTTCACCCTGGCTGAAGCTGCTGTGTGCCCGTAGGATCAGGCCTATGCTGGTTTACACATGTCCTAAATAAAGCCAGTTTTCAGTCCCTACACTCCAGTGTATGGGGATGGTCGCCTTGTTCCTCACAGGATTAGCAAAAGGCCAGGCACAAAGTCTGGGTTCTTGCTCCAGTTGTCTTGAAGGCAATTTTCTATGCACAAAGTTGTACTGCTCTAGCAGAAGAGGGAGGATGGTTACATCTGAGGCCGTTGCAGATGGATGTGCCTGTGTCTGTTTAAACCTGGGTAATTTCTGGCTGGTTTACATCCATGCATTTACAGAAAGCACTGATCTTACACAGGCAGCATGAGGTAGCTCTGCATGTGTTAAACCAGAGTTTGCATTACCTTACCCAGGGTGGTTTTCCGAGTGCTTTGTAAGGCAACTGGTGCAGTAGAGCTATGCAGGAGAGCTGGGAAGGTGTCTAGTTCTGGGTCTGCTTTACACACTGAGTCTTTCCAGATGAGATATTTCTACGGCTCAGTGCAATGTTCTGAAATGCCTTACACGACCTCTTCTGAAAAAGGGAAGGTGGTCTGGTTTCTCAGAGCTGCTATTGAGATACTGTACTTTGTAATCTTACCATCAAAAGCTGCTGTAATATCGCCATCATATATATTTGCTACTGATGTGAGGCAGTGACAACTTCCATTCTCCTTCAGATCCCAGGAAAAATTTCTGTGGAATTTAGGAGAACATCTGATAAACTTTTGGGTGTTGCCACAACCTAACTCAAAACGTGTATCTTTCCTGCTCCGGCAGCAAAGAGGAACATTTGAAGTATTGTACAGAAGTCACTTTTTTGTACAACTCCACCAATTTAGTTCAGTTTCATCCTAAAGGATATTTCTATTTGAGTACTGCTGATGCTGAATAGGTGTAGGGTGTTCTGGAATTAGAGGAAGTTCCTTAGCATATAAATATCTTATTAAACCTTAGCACACATCTCTTAGGAGGCAAAAAGTCCATGCTCCAAGATCTGAAAAAGCATTCTGTTGTAGGGGGAAGGATATTATTTTCAATAAATCATATGGAACTATTTATCAGCAATCACTTCTTTAACTTTTCCACAGTCTTCAGTTTCAAAGCACATTTTGAAGTGACTGAAGTTTGTACAGAGCAGTTTATTTAAAAAATTATTTTAGGAAAATTACCTCAGGCTTGATTGTGTATTTATGAAGGGTTTCTCTTTTCTTTTTTTCAAATATTAACATAATGTAAGAAAATGGCTTTATTAAGAACAGTGGAAAAATGTGTAGAGAAACAGAAAAGATTTTGTGGCAGACAGTCTGCAATGGGAAAAGTTTTGCTTGTTGTGCAGTCACAAACGACAAAGTCAGTGGGAAGACTTCAATGGACTTTGGAGTAGGCTCTTTACCAGTGTGGGATTGTTCACTGCAGAACCTTGAGTTATTTCTTGTTATATCTACACCCTCCTCCGTGAATGTATTTAGCATTCTCTATTTTTCTCCCCTGCTATTGTCAGGGATCGTTTTTATTAACCTAGCTTACCTGCCTCATCCTCCTTGCTTACTGCCTTCTCCTTAACCCGAATCCTGTCCTGATCTTCAGTTAAAAAATGAAATCAAAATACTCAGGATTAAAACAAACAAATGGTTTTTACCCTGCAAGAATTGTAACATGATCTCTTGCAAATCCACTCTTGGTGTTCCTGACATTGTTCATTCCTGGACCAGTTATGGTCTGCTGCAATTTAATTATGGTGTCTTTCAGTACATAGCACAGCGTGGTGCTTAAAGTGATGACTTAGTGATTTTCTAAATCGTGAAATAAATCTGACTGTGAGTATTCAGTATGTGGTTTACAATCAACTGATTATGACTTTTCCCCGTGCAGTCAGTCTCTTTATGGTGAGCCCACAGGTTGGAGTAGAACTAGCTTTCTGCTGTAGATCATTGTGGGCTTTATGGGTTTTTTTTGTTTGTCTTTTTTTGAAATAAAACTCAGTATTTTCTAGATACTTGGCATCTGTCTGAACCATGCTGGTACTCCATGGGCTTAGCTTGGGGTCTCCAAAGAAGAGCTCAAATGGGAAGGCTGCATGAGCTGTACTGGCAGGGGCTGTGCTCCTGGAAGGTGGGCTTCATGTCATGGCCTCAGCAAAGTGCTGTGTGAACCCTGCTGACTGCCCTTATTGCTGGGAAGGCAGCAGGGAGGAGGTGTCCGCTCAGGTCAGTGCACATGCAGGGTTGGAAGTGCCCGTAGGAGCACCGGTCGTGCTGGGATGTCAAGGTGCAGTTTGGATTCCATATAGACAGACAGGGCCCTTTCCCAGGAATCCACGACTGATGAAAGGGAAATTGTTTGCAGTGACTTGGAATGAATTAAGTAGACAAAATATGAATGTTTGAATAAAGTAGTAGCCACAGCTCTTGTGTAGACAGTAAACAATAGTTTATTGACAGTAAACTCTTGCTCTTATGGTAAAATGTCTTGAATCACTTATTTCCTGAAAGGCTCAGGCAGGGTGTCTTTGGTCACTCACACATGTTTTGTACTTTATCTCAAATCAAAACATCCTGATTTCCAGTCTCTGGAACACATTACTTGTCCATGCTTCCTCTGTTTGAATAAAAGGTGGCAATCCTGGCTGTGCACTCATAAAGGCTGTTACCTTCCATGAGCCCCAAATTTTAAAATAAAAACCTTAAACAAGCCTTAAGTCCAGCTAATATACTGGATAGAGAGGACTGATCACAATTCTGCAGGACAGAACGCTGGCTGATACCTGCCGACTCCTCAGTACAGCCACAACAGTTAGCCCCGTCTGGGACTGGAGCCGTGTGCCATCGTCTCACCTGTGTCTTTCTCAGGCAAGCAGCAGGAGACATCAAGGAAATTGTTTGCAACCAAAAAACAGAGGGACAAGATTCTTGGGAGGATAGTTTACCTGTCTTATCATCAGTTTCTGGAGAAAGGATAAGGGAATTCAGGCTGAATCGGGGCTAAATGAGCAATGGCAGCAACAATGATTGCCTCATATGGCACATACTCTTTTTTCCTGGCAGTACATTGAATTAAATAACTTATTTTCTAGATGGTCTGTTAATAGATGTAAATCCATTCCCCACACCATAAGGTAGCAGATGTGATGGGAGGGCAGAGGGGTAACCAGGGCTGTACTGAGAATAAACCCAAGCAAACAGAACTCTGCTTCTACCCGTGGCAAGGCAGGTGTGCGAAGGAGACAGACGTGGGCTGTGAGCACACCGGGTGCTTCCTGGCGTGGGTGACGATAGTTCTGTGGTACCCAGCCATGCACTCCTGTGCACAGGGAGCACATCCATCTTCCACAGCACAGCAAAATGACCTAAATTACTTCTCCTGTGCTGCAAAGACGTGCACATCAGCCCTTCTCGTAGTAAGGGCTCCTCTGCAAGGCAGTGCTGGGTGATGGAGCTCAACTGAGTCCGTTTGTTAGGAGGGGAGCACAGGACAGAGGTGAGGAGCTGGAGGGCTGAACTGTGTGTGCAGGGGGAGAAGGCAGCAGGAAGGGACAAGAGAGTGGGGGGCTGCCTCAGCTCTTCTTCTTTAGAAATGAATCCCTTCATCCAAGTCTTGCCTGGGGTCCTGAACAGCCCAAAGCCTGGACTGGTCACTTCAAAAGTCTTTTTTGCAGCCCTCAGCATTCAAAGGACTCGAATCTGTGATACTTGCAGATTTCTTTTTCCAATAAGGGACTTGCTATGACCCTCTCTTGAGGGCCCTGGCCTTGGGAGGTGAAGATTGCCGAGCACTATGTCAGCTGTATCCGAAGCGGTTTTTGTTTAACGGTCTCCGCTGCTGTTTATATTTTCTAATGCGCTGTGGCTGGCGTTTGTTGCCATTAAAACTTCATTTGTTTGGAGGATCTTTTCAACAAACTGAAATCCAATAAATCATGAGTAAAATATTTATTATTTCAACTGGATAAGAAGGGGAGGGGGGAGTGGACAAACTTGTATTCCTTCAGCAGCATGTTACATGGGAGAACAAGGGGGTGTGTTAGCCACAGGACGCTTTCCCCAGAAGAACAATTAGTTGGCTGGACAGGACCGGTTGAGTGACAGCTTCAAATCTAGAAGCAGAAGTGGAGCAGAAATACTCTGAGTACTCCAGCTTTATCCTGTCTACCCATGTAATCACATCCCCAGATGATGGGAGTGAGCTCAGGGCTTCTGGATTAAAACTGTCAAAAATACAAGCCTCTAATGCCTGAGTTAGAAATCCTGGGCTAATAAACTGGTCCCACTTATGCTGGTGGCAAAGCTGCTATTGTGTGAGGTCAGGATTTCACTCCAGGTCTGTTTCAGTTCACAGACAGTAGCAGACTCCAAGCTCTTCATCCTGCTGTAGGGTATGTTACACTAGCTTGTGGTGGGACAAATGACATGGAGATCTGGAGCAGGATGTGGAAAATGTCATCACAGGCATCATTACATTAGAGCTGTGTGGCTTTATTTATTTGTTGAATAGTGAACTCAATTAAAAATAGTTTGGGATTTAGGGCTCTTCATGTACTTCTGCGTTCAGCCAGTGGCTTTGGCTGAAAATGCAGAGGGAAATATAGGGAAGTCAGACTGTGATTTCGACATTTCAAATACAGAATACATTGCCTATTCACTTGGAAAGGATGTTTAGTTTTTAATGTGACTTTTTTTTTTTTAAATGCCAGAAACACAAAAATATTTTTGCTTTTGGACTGATCTGAACAGAAATAATTCTGAAATCTGTCCATGGGACTAAGGCAAAGTCTCTGCATTGTCCAGTTCAACTCTGAGACCAGGCGTGAAGTGTGGATCCAAACCGTGAGGCGATGTAGCAGGCTCCCTAAGAAACTCGATGCATATATCTACAGAATCTGTCTTTTCAGTAAGGAAGATGCCCTTCTGCACCTGTAAACCAGACTCTGTCTGTAAGCAGCTCCAAAATATTAATGTAAAGATTTGGCCTCAAAGTTTTACATTAAATCCAATTCCCTCTTCCTGCATAATAGTTTCTACCCCACACAGTCCCCAAAGCCACCACCTTCACTCTTAAGGTCTCTAGATGCTACTATAATACCATAAAAAACATAGGATCCCAGATAAAATAAGTTAGCACCCCATCTGTCAAAAACAGGACATGTGGCAGCCCTTCCCAGTGAGTCATCTGTTCAGCATTCTCGAGTCTTTGAGACCTTTGCACTCACCAGGGAGCTCTGACATTTACCAATGTTATCTTTCTTATTTCAGTTTTGGCACCTTCTTGCTTTCCTCAGAGACCATATTGGGCAAAAAACACATGAAATGAGCAGCAGACATCATCTGTCATTTTTCTGAAAGGTTACTGGGCTTCAGTGTGTTGTTTGGCCGCAGATGGTGGTAACTTCACCAGAAAAACAAAACAAAACAAAAAAACCCATACAGTGAAGGAATTGTGAACTGGGCAGAGTTTTACATGAGGGGTCCATTTGCTGAAAAGGAAAAGTAATCCTTATTCATACTGACTTTTGGGATGACTAAACCCTCAAGAAGCAGATTAGAAAATGTTACGAAATGCTTTTCTTACTATCATTTACTGTGAATCAGCAATAAAGGAGTCACCCCATTGGCAGCGTTCCCACCGAGGTCAATGGAACCAGGGTTTCACCCCTGAAGTCCTGCTCTGCAGGAGGGGCTCTCCATCAGCCTGTGTCCGTCCGTTTTCATTTCTGCGAGCAGTTGTGAGTCTACTTACTGTGTTTCATAATACAGGAACAAAGGGGTTATTCAATGAAAATGAAGGAGGGAGAGATTTAAAGCAGATGAGAGTAAATACTTGCTGCACAATCATGTCAACACCTGGCTTTTTATCGTCGATAGATGTCAAAGTACTTTACAAGAGTGGTCAGTACCAGTATCTCTGTTCAACAAAGAGACAAAGAGAGATAACACTACCTGTTTGAGGTCACCGAGCAGACAGTGCTGGAGTCAAGAGTGGAAAATATCCTCCTGCACTATGCAGTGGCTTCTGGTTAAAATCAAATCACTTTTATGCTACAGAGCTCATTGCTCCAGGTCAGCATGACACCAAGAATTCCGTGGCATGGACTGTTTGTGTGGAGGACAAGAACATGGCACTGGGAAGATGTAAAAAAGAATTCAGGTCAGACAGCAGCTCCTGTTTTTGTAGTGATCTGTCTGATGCCAGAGAAAGGAGACTTTTTGTCTGGATGACATGTTTCTTTTTAATGATAATACAGAGTACAGAGCTGGCTTCTGGCAGTCAGGGTTTTCTTGAAAACCTTTCTGACGGTCCCAAGTATTTGGTGGTCCCTGTAGACAGGGAGCTGTCACTTTGGAAATCTACCCTGTCCGAGGCGAGCAAAGCTGCTGTCGGTTCTCACCAGAGATATTCCCACATAAGGCTAAAAAATGACCCGGTTTTCCTGGAGTTATTGAGGAATGGGCAATGGACTGAGGCCTAAGCTAAGCAGTCTTGTGAGGCTTTAGGGTTTACCCCAAAAATCAGGCAGGGCTCCTGAATCCTCACACCTCCACACCATGTCTGATGCTGTCCTTTCAGATGTATTCTGGGAGGCTTTCACCAAACCCCTGGTGAGGGCAGTTGGCTCAGCTGGAGATGAGAGGGTCATCCGCCCTCTCAGACAATATCCTGCCATATACCTGAGAGTGAAGTTTGCTCTCCAGCTGAGCTGCTGTCCCTCCTTTTACCTCTCTTCAAGAACCGAGCCCCCAGCAGCTCATTAACCCTTTCCAGACTCACATGGGTTTGCACATCTGCTTTTTAGTGGCATAATTCTTGGCAAGAGAGGCAACCCTAATATTGCTGTTGGACCTCTGTGTGTGTCTGTTGTTCATCATGTGTAAATTAGATGGACTACCCTGAACTGGAGAGAGAGAAGCTAATGATTGCCATATTGTTTCCAGCAGTCATCAAGCAAAAGAAGCTGTTTTGAACTTTCCCCCAAAGATGCTTCTGCCACTTGCAGTGATTTTAAAATCTTGGGTCCCTACTCTTTTCAAGGTGATTCATTTTGTAATGATGCCTTTGGTACATCCCCCTGTCCTGGGGAGTGGGGAGCAGGGGGAGGGAGGTAGGATAGGGAGAAGGAACTTTTCAAAACTAAGTCCATGTGCGGCAGTAAAAGGCGTGATAACTGCTTCTCTTCCTCTCTCCTCTAATTTCCAGCGAATTCCCATGTGCTTTCAGATATTTCATTATGTTTTGTTTTTAATTCCTCTTCAATGCACATATTGACATGTTTCTTTCTGTCTATTTCTGCCCTTCTTTACACAGTAAAATGATCCCACTGGGAAGGCAAAGGTCCAAATAGAAGGTGGAAGGAAGGAAAGCATCTTTCCTCATTACTGGGAGCAGACTGATTGATAGCGTGTGACTCTTGAGGCAAAGACCCTCCCTGGGGTGGAGACCGTAGCTTCATTCTTAGCGTAAGGACAGGCAAGAGGTTGTAACTAAGAATGGGGACTGCATTTGGAGCGTGTGACTAATTGTGGTGCTTGTCTGGCCCTCTTCCCAAAAATCAGGAGAGAAATGCTGGAGCAGGCATTGTTTTCATCCTACAGGATATTTCAAGTGCCGTGCTTTGTGATGAAGGAAAAGACTGCATCCCGCTACGACTGGCGATTAGAGCTAACCGTGACCAGAGCTGACCTTGTTAATATTGCTTTTAAAATCTGCACCTGGATGTATCTTGCTTCACAACCTTGAAATGGACAGTAGGGAAAAGCAGCAGAAAAATGATAAAATCCTTCACATTGTGTGGATTGTCTGTACAAAATCAGAGGGAGCGGAAAAGGCCTTCCTTGTTGGCAGGGTGATCCCATCATCTGATATAAGAAATACATTTTTTACAGTGAGAACAATCAATCAGTAGGATAATCAATCACACCTCCCAAAGGATGTGGTAGAGTCCCCGTCACTGGAGGCTTTTGAGATGTGACTGGGCAGGGTGCTAGATAATCTCATCTAGGCTCCCCATGAAAGGCTGGACCAGATAATCTTTCGAGGTCCCTTCCAGCCTGGGCTGTTCTGTGATTCTAGGATCATCAATGTGTTGATTTGCTGGGTGGGTTATGTTTTCTAATCAACTGTCCTTCATTTCTTGCCAGTGAATCTGTGCTCTTTGCATGACTTTATTATTTGCATGACTATTCTCTATCATTCTTTGCAATCTTACCTTGTAGTTTTAGGGGTAGTTGGGAGTCTCATTCAGATTATCTACCTGGTTGCTGTCTGCTAGACTTTTCTCTGAGCGATGTCATTTCATCAAAGATGGGAATTTGCAATGAGTGGAAAACTTGCATTCCTTCATGAGAACAGACTGTGTAAGCTCACCTTCTGATCTTCCCTTTGATCACCCTCATGGCTCCCTGGAGTTGGGCAAAGGACAGCAAATATGGAGAGCCGACCTGGACCTCCACTGCTGCTGCATTCTGTACCTCAGCTCAACCACATGTAGAACGTGGGTCTGTGGATCACTCTGTTGTCTTCAGTCTGATCATCCAGAACACACTCCTAGAAGTTCCTAGGACAGTTTGGTTCAAAATATAAAATGATTAGCATCCCTCACCCCCCTCCCACTCCCCTTTGATTTGATTTGAATCAAATTACCGATGGGAGGGTCCTTTTGTTTGTGCAGCATGGAAAGTGTTCTCAGGACAGAAATGTTGGAGGACAGGATCATGAAAGCTGAGACAAGATGTAAGGGTGTCATAAACACAGAGGCTGAAGTGGAAGAGAACAGAGAGCTGGCCAAGAAAATGTCATCAGTGACCCTTGTGAACACTGTTTTGATGGAATGGGGAGGATGGAAATCAGCTTGGAGAGGATCCAGGATGCTGGAGACAGGGAATACACCTGCTGTGCTTATCTTGTCCTTAACCACAGATGAATCCAGTTCCTCCAGAAGCTTCTCAAATAAAGTAGGTCCCAGAAGACCTACCACTGTGAACTTTTCAGCAAGGACCTTTGTTCTTTAAATTGCAGACTATTTCGAAACCTAACACAGGAGAGAAATCAGCTGCCTTAGTGGGTTTTCAGATTTTTTTTGGTAATACGCATTTTAAAGATGAAACAGGCCATGTCTCAGAAACTGGGAATCCAAATGGAGGCAAATGTGGCAGGGAGAAGTGACAAGCATTGTGCGAAGAAGCAGATCAAGGGAAAAAGTGAACAAAACTGAAAAAGTGAACAAAACTGAAAAAGTGAGCAAAACTGATTGCAACTATAATGTGGTCTGATAGCTTAGGTGAGTAAAGTGTGTGCTTGGAAGGGCTCATGAATCTCCTGGCTTCACAGGAGATTGTGAAGACAACATCACTCAAAGCCTTCTCTTCTCCGGGATGCAATTTCCTCCCCATTCTACTGACGGATCCCTTTCTGCTGTGTATATTTTTCTTTCAACCAATTCAGCAAAAGTACTGAAAAACTGGCAAGGCAGCTCAACAGTAAGAGATCTTGTACAAATTCTTTCTTCCTTCACAGGTTGTTGAGACATACTTTAACAGATTACAGATAAAATTGATATTTTCTCTCAAAGATAATATGACCAACTGCAGTACATTTGTCCTGGCAGGTCCTGAAACCAACATTTTTGTAGTTCTGTCCTGAGAAGCAGTTAGCTTGAATACTGGCATAGCTAGCGTGATAACCCTGACTTGCTTGCTGTTAATGAAAGAAGGTCTTGAATAAAAGCAACATGTTGGATCATTCATCTTGGTGGCTGTATGGTACAAACCCCCCATTACTTAACAAAATACCCAAACCTTCTGTGTATGAATCTTTATTTACCCCTGCAGACAACACGGATCCTCAAAAGACTTTCCTAAATTTCAGTGGGGATTGCCTGTAACAGGCTGAGTTCCTGAAATCATTCCTCAGGGTAAGTCTTCCCTGAATGCATGCCCAGCAGGAATATCTGCTTTATCAACCAATAAATGGGGGCAATGGAGTCGTCGTTGTTCCACACTCCTCTGTGGGACTGGGCATTTGCTCTTCAGCTGTATTACAAGAGCAGACCTTGAATTTAGGTCTGGCTTTTGGGGTGTGTGTCGGTGAATTTGGGCTGTGGCTCATTCCCCAGTTCAGATTCACCTACTATGCACATTGCTTAGTTTTGTAGAGAAACTGCCAAGATGGGCATGAAAACCAGGCTCAGGTATGGTCCTCTTGGAAGGGGTGGCAGGGTGAGACCCAAAATGTCTTTAGAAGATAATTAATGTTTTCAAACTGGACAGATCTTGCATAGGTAGGCAAGAATGTCAGCAGATGTCCTGAACTAGCTGTTCCTTAGCCTGAGATGGTTGATTTGAGCCTGAACTGGAGCAGCATGAACAGAAAAAGCTTCCCACTCCAGGGATCATCCTTTCTCAGTGGATGTCTTTATGGCGTTACGTGCAGAAACAGCAGTAATTTCGCTTTCATAGATCAGGAAGGGTATCGTGCACAGGCACATTACTGCTTTGAGAACAACTCCACCGGCTGAAGAAGTGCCGCGTTTTTAGCTCTTTTGAGGGAGGAATCATTTGAATTCCCTCCTGAGTGCTATAAACAGCCGTGGTTCGATGTAACCTCGCTCAGTGAGTCAGACACATGTAGCTACAACGGACGCAGCACTCTAAAATCAATAAGGCTCCTTGTAACACGGGGTCCCTTTTGTTGCTTCTCACTGTGGACGGGTCACTTACTGTCAGATATCCCTGACCTCCTCCGAAAGCTTTGAACACACCCGGTTCTGCTGCCACCTCCCCTCTGACCATCAGAGGGGCAATTTGTAGAGGGAGCCTGTGGCTTCCCAAGTGAAAACCATACAGCAGCTGTAGGGTCTCTCTCCTGGCCTGGTGTAAGGTCTAACTCATGTTTGGAACAGCACATCACTGTCAGCTCGTCTGAAATAATTCCAGGTTGTCCTGGCTGTCCATGGGAGGCTGGATTAGACGACCTCCAGGGGTCTCTCCCGACCTACATTTTCCTGTGATTCCAGGAGTGAATGGCAGCGGGCTCAGGACCTCTGCAGCACAGGCGGCTTTTATTTCTACCCAAGGTGAACAGGCACATTGCGCGATACCCAAAGGCCCTGACAGATGAACCCTGGCAGCGATCTGAGCTTTTACTGTCCTCAGCTATCGGCCTGTGTCTCTGACAGACGATATCATGCTTGTAGCAGCAGGAGGGAAGGTGTGAACTGGAGCAGCTGAGGATGCTCAAATTATTTGTTCTTACAAGCTGCGTGTCGCGGGCCAGCCATGTTTTAGACCACGGCAGCCATCTGCTCAGATAATGGGAGACAGAGCTCTCACTTTGTGCGGCCAAGCTTGGAAAATGAAGCCAAAGTGACTTGAGCTTGACTTGAGTGTGGAAAAGGGATGCTGCAGTCCTCCATACTGTCTGAACGCTAAACAAAGCATGACATGGCCCAGAACCCAAATGCGTACGCTGTCTCCCACCTTCAATTTTAGCTTTGAATTGGCATTGATTTTTAGTGCATATTTGTCCACAGCAGCTGTCAGAAAGTTTAAATGCTGGAATTATTGCTGTAATAAATACATTCTTCCAAGCCCTTGCTATGGTTCTACCCATTGGGAGTTTATGTAACGCACTGAGTGGTACAAAAAGTATGCGGAGAGAACATTTGCTTCCTGGAGATTTCAGCTCGGTTTGACAGCTCGGTGCTGACTCACTGTCAGGACCTGGGTTCATGCCTCGGTGTTGCTCTGCAGTGAAGCTGCCCGGGGAGTACAGCCATCGATGTTGCCACAAATGGATGTGAAACCAGACTGTTACCATCCTAGGTGACTTTTCTCCTTGGCAGTGCAAGTGCCATGGCGTTCAGCCAGAGGCCAGCCTAAAGCAAAGGCTGCTTTCCTGTGTCAGCCGGTGAAGAAGCAGAAAAGACCCCAAAGTGGTCTCAAAATGCTAGAGTAAGGTGAAGATTTCTTTTAGTTCTATTTTTATCCAATACTCTATTTTTATCTAGCTTCCTTACATAACTTTCAGAGTCACAGCTGAATAAACTTCCAGGGAAGAGAAATTTTTCTAACAGAGCTCTAACTTTCTCCAGATTGATTCTCTGAAATCATCCACAAAAGGCTTCCAAAGCAAGTAGCAGTGTAGGTCCTTTGTCTGTCAAGGAAAGTGTAGAAAGAGATCCAAGCCCCTAACAGATGAGTTTGTCCCTCTTTCTGGAGATGACAAAAATAAATTATTTTTGTTTGGGTTGTTTCTGTCAAGAAAATGCAGTTCATTGATAGTGATGGAGTTAGCACGCCAGAAGCACTTTCTGCACCTGTCCTCCCAGGACTACCCCACCTGTGCTCCTGGCCTGACCCTGCTCCCCCTGCCCACACCTCCTCGAGCTCTGGGCACATGAACAGAGTGAGGGTGCGTTCTGCCTCTCTCTGCTTCCCCTCCAGTCAGTCCAAGCTCCAGCAGTGGCAAGAGGGGAGGTCTGGCTCTACTGCCTGCCCCAAGCTGGTGGCTGCTCCGGGGAGCTGCCTGCTCTGCCTGCTCCCGGAGCAGACCTTTGGCATTGCGAGGGTTAGGGTGTAGCTAAAGTTAACTGTGTTCTGGCTCTTCTCTGTTGTTCAGGGGCCATATGAGGCAGATCGCAAGTTAACAAAATGTTGAGGATTTTCTAATGTTCTCTAGGGACCAGGTGGGTCCCTGGCTTCTGCAGGATATGGCCTGAGAAAGGCTACCTTTTCTTTTCCCAATTCCCTTTCTGTGTTTCCATCTGCAGGAAGAAAATCACCAGAATCCAGGCCAGATGTCTCCTCCAGCCCCTCCCTGCATCTAAATGGGAAATGTTAACTGCCGCATCCTAGAAAAGCCAGTCTGCTGACCAGCCAAGTGTGAGGTACGGGGAAAACAAGGGCTTGAAGAAATGTGAACAAAACCAAAACAAACATAACTTTAAACAGGAAAAATGGCTGGAAAGTCAATGCACTTGCACCCCTACAACTTTTTTTATTTTTTTTTTTGTTCCCCAAAATGGAGAGGAAGCTGGGGTGGTGGTATTTGCAAGAAATTTTGTTGGTCAATCTTCTTTTTTAAAAAGATAATTGAGAAAAGTTATTAACAAAAATATAAGGCAAAATCACAAGACTTGTGAATTAGAATGTTTTCCAGCTGTCTCTCCTTCCCCAAAATGGAGGCTGCAGTTGGATGGTAGTTTAGCAGCTGTCTTATGCTAAAGGCATAAATTTGGCTAGTGTTCTCAAATAACTAATGGCCAGATGCAAAGCCCAGTGAACCCAGTGGGAGGTTTTCCACTGCCTTCTTTGGATTTTGGATGGGTCTTAACTATATAGGCAAAATAACATGCAAGAGTAATCAACATTTGCCCCTTCTTGGAAACGCATCAGCCCAGAGGGGCTGTGGTCATGTACTTGTTATTGCCTCTGACTGACACCCTAAAAGGAAAGCGCAGATCATCCGAATGCGATGCAGCAACGTTCGAGATCTTGGACGTGGAATTGTTTATTGAAGAGTGACAGACTGCAGCACATCGCTTTTAATAATGATAAGGAAAGGTTTATGCAAGCACACATCTGCACTTGGCTGGGTATGAAATGCATTAATAATGTCACGTTCCCGATTAGCCATAAATTTCTCCGAAGCACTTGCTGAAATGAGGAGTGCCCATGGTGACTAATTTCTGCTGCACAGCTTGTATTGTTTCCAATGCTCAAGACTTGGTGTGTTGCAATGAAATATAGCCTTGCAGAACTGCTGGTCCTTTCTCTACCACTCTGTTTCTGTTACACAGTTTCACTGTGTCTGTGCTGCTAGGACTCTGCCAAAAATTAGGATTTTTTTAGTCCCTATTGAAGATAAGCAGATGAGAAAAGTTTTCCTACAATCTTCTGATCTGCTGATCCATGCACTACAGGTCATTGTACCAATGGCCCCTTTGGTGGCAGGTATTACAGCTGAGAACTGCAGGTGCTAGTAGACCAAACTTGTGCTAACGTGGAGCCAGAGGTGCTGCAGAGCATGCTGTAAAGACATGCCAGTTGACGGCACATGAACGGGCTCACCTGTGGCTGGTTGGACCATCTCTAGCCTGGTGCTGTACCTGAACACACAATCCCTTCCCTGAGCTGCGCTGCACGGGGTTAACATGGGGAGGCTCCATCTACCTGGATGGGGTCCTGTGGTCCTGTTGGGACACCGTGTTTCTGTTCGCAAAGCCCTGGGTCTTCCTTGTTCTGTCCTGACCTGCAACATCGCTGGCTGTTGAAGTAAATGAACAGTATTTAGGACTCTGGCAGCAAGCAAAGGCAGGTTTTTCTCACTGCCCCAGTGCTCGGTCTCCCAGTAGCTGTGATGGAGATTCCATAGCTCTTGTGACATATAATCCAAAGAGGGGTTTCTGTGTAATGTAGCTCTCTGAAGACCAGCAATGATTTCCTTGGGGTGAGAGGTAACAAAGACTTCTCACACTGTGAAAGCCTTCTTCTAAAATTAGTAGCAGGGCACCAGGATTAGGTCTTGCCCTAGGACTGTAATTGCAAAATACATATAGCTGTTCCCTGGTGGGTCTTTATATCTAGATTATTTCATTAGTCACCCTTTTTTTCATGGTCTCCTAGTCTCCTCTTACCTCCCAGTTTTTGTAGGATGCCTAAAAAATGTCCAGGTCTTAAGACAGAAGGAAATGGGGAGCAAACAGCAGTGGGGGCTGAGAGCACTGTTTCCTTCCATAAAGTCTGTCTGCTTGCCCTGAATCCAGGGATGATAGCTAGGCTGATATAATGATAGTATAAACTGTCTTTCTGCCTTGTCCAGAGTTAACTTAGGATCCCAAATATGATTTGGAAGAGGTAATCATAATTCCTGTCTGAATGTGCTATTTATTGACGCTCACCTGGTACAGCTACAGCTTATCCTAACTTCAGTCTTCGGTATCTGAACGGTGTCCCCCAAAGAGTCCTTCTGGGTGGGAAACACAGCACAAGCAGAACCTGCTGCCATCTGGGGCAGGGAAGTTGAGGCACCAGGACACTGATGATTTGGAAGCCAGGGGTGAACTCACGTGTTGTATGTCAGTACCGTTATTCTTGCAAAAGGCTCAGGAAACTGCCAATGGTATGTGCAGCCTTTTCTGCATTCGTAAGAAAAACTTAGAGCTCCTCTGTATGAATTAGAGCAGTCAGAGCGAAACTATCAGCTAAATCTGAGGATCAGAGAGAGTCCCCCCACAGCTCCTGTTCAGCAGCGCTGTATATTATTTTAAAGGAGCCTTATGCAAGAATTATGTGGCATTCTGAAAGAGGAGATTGTTTTACTTACTTGATGTGGGAAGGTCTTCAAATTACAGCCCTTCCTGCTTATATTATTACATTCTAGGGTTCATCCTGCTGCAGTTACCCTGTTGCTGTATGGGAAGCAGGATCCATGGCGGATAAATCCACAGCCAAAGCCTGTTGTTATAAAAGAAGTCTCTTGCCAGAGAGCCTGAGCTATTTCAGACTTCTCATTACAGCTGAATGCAATTAATAGCTACTCGGTTCTGCTCTGGAAAAGTGTGTGGGAGACAGGTCAGAGTGTCCTGGAGCTCAAAGTCACGGTGTAGCTCCAGAGCAGGTACAGCATCGAACAGAGGGCACGGTGACAGGGGATGGCTCCAACCTAACACTGGACAAAACGCTCCTGTCTGCATTCTGCCTGGAAGACTGAGTTTTGGCTTATTCCTCCGTCACATAGTGATCTACTTTCCAGGGGGACAAAGGGGAAAGAGGTAACTTTTATCCAGGAAGTGGAATGACCCCAACCAAAACTATGACTCTTGACCAAGATGAAACATATTTGTCCTGAAATTCCCATTCCTGGGTCTCCTCACTGCATTGTCCCTATTCTTGCCCGTGGCCAGGCTCCTCAGGTGAACTCCCAGCCATTCGTGTCACTGGTGCATCACCCCTTTCACTGGTAGGGGACACCACAGCGTATCATGGGAAATGTAGTCCACCCCACTCCTCATCCATTGAGAAAACAGGGGTGTGGTGCAGAGCTGCATCTCTCACAAGGCATGAATGGTGCTTGGGCTTTGAAACATTTTAGTTTTCCCTCCAATAATTGTTATTTTGATCAGGAAGAGAATAAGGAGTTTCTAACACACTTTCTAACCTGCTGTACTTAGACGTTGAGATCTCAGCAAGAAATGGGGGTGTTCACACAGGTGTAATGTCTCAGCTCTCTGCTTGTCCAAGAAATACCAGATAAAAATTATAAGGAACCTAGCTGAGAGCAGTCTTGAGAAAGCATTTAATGGAGAATAAGGTCAGAGCTTTGCAAATCTCCTGGGACTGTCCTGTTTGTGAAGAGCAGAGGGAGAGCCTGGTGGTCGTTGGGTGAGGAGCAGAGGAGGTGGGTGCTTCAAGGTTCAGGTCTGGTTTGGAGTTGGCTGGTGGCCTCCTTCGGTTGGATAAGGACTTTCAGGTGCTTACTCTGACAAAGGTTGCAGGTTGCTTTGCTGCACAAACAAAAAATTAGGCTGCATGTAGAAACTAAAGCATAATAAAGCAGAATCAATACTTTCGAGGCAGCCAACTCAAGTCAAAGATGCAGCTCTTAGGCCTGGTTGCAGATCCTGATAAGGGGCATGTGCCCGAAGCGTGGCACCCTCTGGCTTTGGCTGTAGGGTCGTTTCTTTGCTGGGTTTACGGCATTTCTCAGGCTGCACTCTGGGCACGCCATGCTATATTTAAATACATTTTGCTGGTGAGGGACTAAAGGGCCTCCAGAATTGTAACTTCCTAAGGGCTATTCTGCAGATTCCTTCCTCCTTTCTTTTTTTTGGTTTTCCTTTAAAGGAAACTCTCAATCTTCTTAGGAAATAATCCTTTGTTTATGTCATGAAAAAACCTGTGCTCTCCTGGCCAGGAGCATGGAGGAGCCAATAGGAAGAAGTGCCACTTGTGCGTTTTGATACAACCAAGTGTGTCTTAAATAAACACTTGTTTATTTTTCTACCTTTCTGTTGAATTGCATCGTTGCCAACATAGGAGGTAAAAGTATCCAGTTCAAAGAAGGCGACTGTAAGCGTAGGCTGACATCCTGTCGTAAATATAGAACTGGCCTCATGACAATGCCTTGCTCAGAAACAATGGGAGCAGGGCTGGGAGAAAGAAATTTGTGAATTAACACAGCTGAGGCAAATGATTAACAGCTGATGGAGGAAAAGAGCTGTGGGCAAGGCTGCCTGCTCTCAGGGGTGCTTCTGAGCTGGCCTTTCTCCCCTTCACAGAGCTGTGTGACATCTCTGCCTCACTCACATCCCATCAGTGATGCCACCTTGGGGATATCAAGGAGGTAGGACACCCATCTCTGCCACACCACAGAATCGATTCTATCTCCCGTTGCTCAGGCTGGGGCAGAGCTGTAGCTTTCATCTGTTTTTGCCTCTGTCCTGCCTTGCTAGAAGGACACCTGGCCTTGGAGTGAGGGCAAGTTCCTGCCCTGCCCAGTACTTCGATCAGTTTTTGTGGTGTTTGCACCAGCAGAGACCAGCGCTGGGGAAGCTGCAGCCAGGCTGAATCCCTGCCCTCAGGACAACCCTGGTCAAAACTCCTTTGGGCTGGGCGATACCCACCCTCCCTTGTGTTGCGCTGGAATGAGCAGTGGGGACCCATTTTCACAGGTAGGATGAATGCCCCAGGCACTGCTGAGGCAGAAATTAGAAGGTTCAACTCAGTCAGGTTTTGCCATGGGGCAATGGAGCCCCAGGCTGATAAGGAACTTTCCTGATGCTTTTTGTGATACTTGAGAAAACCTCTTATGACTTAATAAGAACCTGTCTGTGACTGTCAGTTTTTCTTGGCTCTGGCTGGGGACCTGGCAGAAGTCACCAGGTCCTGTCCTCACCAAGAAGGAGCAGAGTGGGAGAAGATGGGAGCCACATGCCTCTATAGCTGCTCTTCACATTTACAACTCCTGTTGGGACTTCTTCATGACCTTTTGGGAACTGATGGATAAAGTGGGTGCACTCCCATGCATCAAGGAAAGATTTTCACTTTGGTGAATCCCTTGTACAAACTGTATTGAGTTTTAAAGAATCTGCAGAGAGAAGCCTGGTTTAGTTTAGCTCCAGACTTGTTTTTCTTTGATTAACTACAGTTTTTTGGTGTCTGTCATGTGGAAAATTATGGCTTGCACTGAGGCTGCGGTACTCACTTCAGTTGTGTCCTAAGCCACCTTTAGCTCCTGGGCTGGGCCAGCAGAGAAACATCCACAGTGACAGCAAGTGACTGTCACTAGTTTATCTTATCTAGCACGCAGAGTATGGCATCCAAGAGTCGAAGCACTGGGTTTTCTTCTTTTCTCTTTCTGCGCAGCACAGGGTGTGCCCTGTTTGACCTAAATATTTGTGAAGTTACATCCTTGGGACAGGCTGACAAAAGGTTATAAACTCATTTGTTTTCATCTTTCCCTAAGTCGGGCAGGCAGCAGTGAGGCATGACATCTGCCTCACACGGGGTCCCTCACACCTTCCTCTGACGCAGCTGGTGCTGGCCACCGTCTGACACAGGATATTGGGCTAGACGAGCCGTGGGCCTGATCCACACCAACAATTCCTGCTTCCTTACCCTGGGAGGCCACGGCTGCCGCCGCCTCGTCACCTTCTGTAGGCACGGACCCGTGCGCTCTGGAGGCACCATTCGGGTTAAGAAGGAAACAGTGTCACTGGAGATGAGGTGCCAGTTCTGTGCTAGAGGGGCTCTGTCCACTTTTGGGTTTGATCCTCGGCTTAGTGAACGGCTGTGAATCAGCACAGCGCTGTGGGGTCAGGATTTTCCCACTGACGTCAAGGCCATGTGCAAGGCTTTGTACCTGAACCGTGAGCTGTGCTCATCTTTGGAGGAAGATGAGAAAGAGTAAGTTTTGAATGTTTTGAAAGGAAACTAGGCAGCTTAATCCCAGAGGTGAAGTGTGTGTACGTAGTAACAGCAGTTTTTACGATATCCCCAGCACTGTTTAACAACAGTTGCATTTAATTATGGTTGTGGCACTGTGATTTCTTTCAGGAACAGAGAGGCAGTGCAGTCTCAGTATTGAAGCACAAGACAGGGAGGGATTTTTCCACTCCACTCTTCAGTTTGACATTTGTCAAATGCCCCAGCCACTTCAAGAGCCTTTCCTAACGTGGGTGCCAGCTGTGCCCACATCTGGGCTCCCCTGGGTGTGAGGCTGGTCCTGGCGAAGACATTTGTGCATGTAGCAGTCCCAGGTGCTGCACGAGGAACATTGCTGTGTCTCGAGCCAGTGCTGCATTACAGTCCCATGGACTTGGGCAGAAAACAGCAATCTTTCACAAGGTATTTTAGTTTTTAGGCTGCAGCATCTTTGTGTTCGGTTATAATTGCTCACCGTTCCCTAGCATACTTACAGAGCTCACTCATGCTGCCCTATCAAGCAATCTCTCTTCAAAAGCTGAACAAATCTGCAGCCAAGTGTTTCAGTCAGCGCACAGCTTCCATTAAACGTCCTGGCTGGGCTGGACTTCTGAGTGTCTGCTTTGAACCAGCACGTACCCCTGGTTTGTACAATATCAGTGGGCAGAGCTTTGGGGGGAATTAGGCACAGGACGTTGGGGTGCGTGTCAGACCTGGCAGCCAGTGGGTAGAAGAAAGACATCCCAAAGTATTCTTGGGAGTGACAGGTGAGTCAGTGCAGCCCAGCAGCAGAAATGCGGTGCAGGGTACGAGGCTGGTACTGCCTGTGCTAACGCTGGTGATTTGCGATGTGTAACCAAGCGGTGCTGTGAGCCTGATCCCACTGTTTGCGTATGCTCTGTTATCAGATCCTCTCAAATGTTTTCCATCAGCTAATCCTTAACCCTTTACAGACACAGACCAACCCTGCGATGGAACCAAGAGCCAGATCAGAACTAAAGTCTTCCTACTCTTTCTCTGGAGGCTTTTTGCAATAAGTACCCCCAACGCCACTAAAAATGTGCGGAAATTATTTAGAAAGAAGCAACAGTGAACGACCATGTCCTCTTACCCAGGGGATATTTAGCAAGACAAGGACATAGTACCTGTGGAACAAAGTGATTTGAAAAAGCATGAAGGAGAGGCTCAGAAACCAAAATTAAAGGTGACTTTCTTTGAAAATGGACTACGTGATTTGGTGGCATAAGTGCGTTTTGAAAGAAAGCACAGGCCTCCTGGAGCAGACTAGACAAAGGCATTCAGGTGCCTGCATATTCTGGTGTCGCTAAGCAGGTCAAAGAGAGCTGAGTGCTTGATGGGTATCCAGGCCTTTCCCTGTCTAGCTTATACAGACCCACTGAAAAATTACACAAATGAAAGGTTCCTGAGATCCTGTCCAAGTGCTTGACCACTCTCAGGGCAAAATTATTCTCCCCTGTAACTGATCTGCATCTCCCTTGCTGCAAATTGTCCATCTTTGAGAGGCCAGGCTTCGTCTTCTCTATTGCCACCTTGTAGTTGCTGGAAGCTGCGATTCCCCATCGCTGTCTCTGCCCCAGCCTGACCAAGCCCAGTTCCCTCCTCTCACACCGTGTGCTTTGACCCCCAGACCATCTTGATGGGCACAGCCGTGCTCACTGGCTCACACCCTTTAGTGGCGTGTCCTGGGGAGCCCAAAGCTGGGTGCAGTATCCAGACTTGGGGTCACAAGTGGTGAATACTGGGGAAGAACCACTTCCTTCAACCTGCTGGTTATGCTCACGCTGTTGCAGCCCAATACAGGGTTTGACTTTGTCCCTGGAAGGGCACAGTGCTGACTGAGGCTCAGCTTGTTGCGATGTAGTAAATATCCTTCTCTCCTGCTTGCAGGGAGATCTACAAAATGTCCCCGACTGACCTCTTGTGAGTCTATATAGGCAACAGGGACAGATAAGGACTTGAGCGATCCTGTATAGTTTCTATTTTTTGTACAGTTCCACCTTGTGTGCAGTTTCTGATTGACTTTGCCCATCAAAACCTTGCTTTAAGTGTTGGTAAGCTCACAGCAAAACCAGCAGCAAGAGCAGAAATGTGTCTGCTCCATTAAATTACTTTCCCAGGATCTTTTGTTCCCGGGACGCTGGTTCGGGTCTCTGGGCAATACAAAGATCTGGGAGCGGTTTCAAGGGAAACAGTGTCCTTCACGTGTTGTCATATTTCACCGATCTCAGAAGACAGACTGGTTTTGGTCACTTTGATTCCTACTGCTCACTCCAGTTGCAATTGAATAAACAGGAATGCAGCTAGAGGAAGAAGAAAATAGGCTGGCAGCGCTCCCGTGTAAAAGCTTTCCACCTGTGTATTGATAACTGCTTGAAAAACAGATTATTTGTTTTGCCTGGGAGGGCTGGAAAGCTGAATTGCTAGGAGGAAGAGAAGGGTCAATGGGGACTGCCAAAGTGTTCTTTTTGTGTCCTGAATCTACAGGCAGATCCCAGCTGTTGAACACCAGTGTGACCCTGTTGCAGACAGTGTCCTGGGGTCCAGCGATGTATGAAGGGCAGAAGCATAGCTAGATATTTTGCTCTCTATTTAGGAGGGTCCTTTTTGGATTGTCCCAAGGCCATTAATATAATTCCTTCTGCTTCTGCCCAGCTGCTCTGTCCTAATTCTGCACCTGAGGTACACAGGACTCTTCCTTTGCTCTTTGGCCTCAGCCCTGCGTGTGCTTCCAGCTGTGCTCTGCTACCACATCTGGTGGTGCTGCAAATGGAAGTCCCACCACCTGACCCCATCAACACCACAGAGCCCATGGTCCCGCCAGGGTCACGCTGTGACCTCACATCACCTGTGCCAGCGGGAGGTTGAGGTTGTGTGGATGAGCCAAGGTCACCAGGTGGCTCTTGGCCTGAGCCCTGAACTTTTGCACCATGCGAAGGGGAAGGTGGATAATTCGTGGGTTGTGAGAAGCCTGAGAATCCAGCAGCATTCCTGTATCCAGACTAGGTGGGGCAGCGACAAGGGGATATTAGCTCTCCCTAGCAGTCAGTGTCTGAAACTTCCTTGTATTGTTTGTCCAATGCTAAGAGTTTCCCCCCAACACTAAAAATAGCTTTTTGTTTGTAAGTTCACTTTGCATTCAAGCTTCCTCTCTTGGTTTTCTCAAGAGGTTCCTTGATATCTTTAATTTTGCTTTAACCACAGGAACAAAAGGCAGCAAAATTCTCCCTGCATAAAGATGGGGATGTTTCCACCTCAGAAAGGTGGTGGGGGAGGCAGCTTTTAATATCTTTTTATATTTAGTGCAGACTTGACTGGTGAGAGCAAGCATCACGTTCAGCCTTTATTCTGTTTACCCGGTGAGAGCAGAAAGGGAATGCATTGTCCTCCTGGGATCCCAGGGAATCGTTGGCAGTGATACCATACAGCGAAAAAATGTTGTTCTCAGAAATACTCGAGCAACCACCAAGCAAGAGCAATCACTGTTCCTCTTAGCTCTAGCCCTTGGCAGCTGTTATCTGGACCAGATGTTGTCCTAAGTAAAAGGGAGATGTTATTTTCTGGGGCAGAGGGATATATATTTTTTTTCCTGACATTATTGCTCGATTGATTTCTTTTAAAAATAATGCCTTGTAGAATGTTAATAAATAGCTGTTTATTTTGACAGCAGTGTCAAGAGCATGCTAATGTGTTATTGTTTGTACTGTGGACACTTAAGACATATAAAGGGAGTTTGTGTTGCTGGTTCCAGGGAAGGAGGAGGGTTTTGCTAGTGGTGGACCCGGTCCAGAGAATGTGCATTACATATGGGTGTTTATATCTTGCTCCGTCTGTAAGAGTTCATTTGGTTGATGAAAGATTGTTTGCTAGCACTCTAGGAGCTGGCAGGATGGTATTTATGCCATTGTCAACTCTGATAAAAATTTCAGATGTTACAAAAGCTCTTAGCTTAGATCAGAAAAAAAGAATTAATTGAATCTAAATTTCTTCTAAATTTGTTTGTGTTCAAAAGTGATCTACATTGTAAGCTTTTGAATTTGGACTGATCTATTGGGTATCTGTTGCAGTGAATCTAATTTGAACCCAGGCACTTTTGCACTAGACATCAGCAGCAGCGTGGAGCTTAGCGTGGCGTGGAGAACCAGCCGGTACATCGGGTAAGGCAGGTTGGGCAGTAGTTGCTGTTGTATACAGCAAGGGAGATGTGGCTGACAACTTGTGCTTCCTGCAGGTAGATCCAACACTTAAATCCTGGGTGCAAGTGTAAAATCACAGGGCTAGAAAAGCCCTTCTAAAATGTCACCTCCTCTTTCTCTCGGCTGCAGAGCTAAACCAGCTCAGCCCACATCAGTCCTGGCTGGTGATGGAGACGCCGCAGCTACCCAGCCTGTCTGATGCAATCCTGTGCTATCCTCACCTCCTAGAAAGTTTCCTCCAAGGTATAATCCCAGCCTTGCTGGCTTCAGTTTGCTTCTTATTGAAACTACAGTGGATGTGATGAATACTCAGGTCTTCTAGAAATATTACACCTCTTGTGACCGCCTTTAGCTGGAAAACAGGGCAGAGCAACCACTTCTAGGGTGCAGCGCTGTTTCAGTATCTATAATATATGTGGAAAGGAAAATCAGATCTGTGAAACAGAGCCCTTTATTCATACAAAAAAAATGTCCTGGAGACTTGTGAATACCAGTTTCTTGGTGAAGGAATATCTTCTCAAATCAACACTCCTGCTGGAGCAAGTGCATGGTGCGTGGGTGAATCATCTTCGCCTCTC